>CAKNXH010056083.1:33557-44899 GCA_932178445.1 Andricus quercusramuli | reverse complement strand
CGCGCCAGATACGTAGTTTCTATCCGTCGCTGCGAGTTGCGTAGTTTCTTTTAGTACCCATCGATATGTGCACTAAATAAGCATTAAATTCCTACGGAAAGGTAAATTTGGTACCGCTACTAGCTTCCGAGTTTCACATACCAGACTTGCCTGTAGACGGAAAAAAGTGGATCGTTAGAATGGCTCTCTAAGTGATTCATGGAGTGGAGTGATTTAGTAATACTATTTGGTTTCTCTGAGAAAAGCGTGACCAGCTGAGAAATAATATTAAATGTTTACTTAAAATTTATTAAATTAATCTCTTAGATATGTCACGTCCCGCGACTTTCATAATAATAATATCTGATTATAAACAATAGATTATTATTACATAACATTCATATTCAATAGATTATGGCTACATAACATTTATATTCAATAGATTATAACTACACAACATTTATATTCAATAATAAAATAACAAGCTGAAATATCCTATCCAGAATCCAATTATTATTGTCAAAATCATATTATAAACAAACCCAACATTGTTAAAATCATTCGTGAAGAACGGATTTGTAACGAAATACGCAATGGACCAAGATGAGTTGTACGCATCAATTTTCGCACAACAAACAGGCACACGCTGATCAAAAACACATAAATTAATCAGCAAGGCAACCAGAAAAGCAAGCTGTATTTTGTTTCCCATACGCTTACAAAATGCTGGTACCTATAGCACGTACATAGCACAGTAAACGAAAATAAGCGATACACATAAAAATCTCGCCTATCCAACACAAGAAATGGGCACATAATAATCAAAGGACCATACATTAATCAGCGAAGCAACCATGAGAACTATCCACATCTTCAATCCTATACACTTTCAAATGCTGGTACCTAAAGCACATATACAGTCCATTAAACTAAAATGGGCGGGATACATAAAATTTGCAGAACTCACACAGCCATCAAACACACATTAATTGAAGAGCTATAAATTAATCAGCAAGCCAACTTCAAGAACAGACTAGGAAGGGATATAGTGAATCCTAGCTACTGCGACACTTTCCGTATATGGGCATCCATAAAATTCTCGATGCCCATTGGATAATTAAATCCCCACTAATCATATACACAATTAATTATCAACGATGATTGGAACCATGATGAATCCCTACTTCTAATACCACTCACCCCTACGGGAACCTTAGGAGGAATCTCGTGAATAAATACAGTAGATTTGGAAGCAGGAAGTCAGTTTATGAAGTTCAAGCAGTCTACCAAGTTTAGACACTCCATCGGTTAAGAACCACACCCAGCACTACGATAAAAGTCATCGAGACCCTAAACTCCGGTCCAAAATACTCGGCCCATCAACCTCTTCTAAAAGTTTAACTTCTGTGCGGGAGCGTCGGAACGAAATTCAATAGAGCACATGCAACGAAGGACAACGGAGGCCCAGATCCACTGACCTGATCAGCGCAGCCTCCGTTCTTCTATACTCGCCCCCTACGGGTCCCACGTAGAGCCCCATAGATCAGTGGAGGGACCAATCTTCCTTTCTACTTATAGTAAGGCTGACTTTAGGTAGAGCCACTACTCCGGTATGCGAAACTCGGAAACTAATAGTAGTATTAAATTCACCTTTGTGCAGGAATGTAGTGCTTATTTAGTGCTAGTATATGCCGCAACAACTTAATTTGGTGTCAGGAATTTTAGGTCAAAAACATATAGGAATGCTGGCTACAGGTGACTTCGGTATGCAAAAGTCGGAAAATGTTAGTGGTATCAAATTCACATTTGCGCAGGAATTTGGTGCTTGGTTAGCGCTAATATATGGCTGATGATTCAGATAATGATGTGATGGCATCTATGCATTTTGGATGTTCAGAAAAAATCCTTCAGTAGAGATTTTGAGGTTTCTATATTGGCATCACATTGTCTCAACATGCCATGAATGTATTCGTTCTTGGAGTCGCCATCTTTATTTTTCAAACATACCTTTCAAGACCAGAGGCCAAAAATTTGTTTTTATTTTCAAGGTTCACTCCAAATTTCTAATTTGTTTTTATTGCGTTAATTATTCCTCCAAGCAGCTTCCTTTTCATGCAGAACTTCTAGCTCCAGCTAAAGCCAGGACTCCGGATGCGAATCTCGGAAACTATGAGTGGTATAAAATTCACCTTGGCGCAAAAATATAGTGCTTATTTGGTGCTAATATATCCCGCAAAAACTGAATTTTGTGCCTGGCAATTTTGCTCAAAAACATGAAGTAATGTTTGTTTCAGGTAACTCTGGCATGTGAAACTCGGAAACTACTAGTTGTATCAATTTCACCTTCGCGCAAACATTTGAGGCTAATTAAGTGCTAACGGATTCTGTGGAAACCAAATTTTGTGCCCTAAAAATTTTGGTCAAAAACATGTAGTAATGCCTGCTAGAGGTAACTCTGGTATGTGAAACTCGGAAACTATTGTATGTATGTATGTATACCATTAAGCCATTTCCCTTTCGGGGTAGGCGTGACACTACCCGATTCGGGTAGTTTTTCTAGGTGGATAGTTTCTTGTAGTAAAGAACTACAAGTGTGAGCTCACCACACCCACGACGCCAACAACACGCAGTAGTATTATTCCCGAATGGTCACCCAACCAAGTACTAACCGGGCCCACCACTGCTTAACTTCAGTGATCTGACGAGATTTGTTGTGTCAAATTCAGCTTTGCGCAGGAATTTAGTGCTTATTTGGTGCTAATATATGCCGAAAAAATTCAATTTTGTGTCCAGAAATTTTTTGTTAAAAACTTATAGTAAGGCTGACTTTAGCTAGAGCCACAACTCCGGTGTGCGAAACTCGGAAACTAATAGTGGTATCAAATTCACCTTTGTGCAGGAATGCATGCATCTATGCATTTTGGATGTCCAGAAAAGATCCTTCAGTAGAGATTTTGAGGTTTCTATATTGGCATCACGTTGTCTTAATATGCAATAAATGTATTCGTTCCTGGAGTCGCCATCTTTATGTTTAAAGCATAACTTCCAAGAACAGATGCCAAAAATTTATTTTCATTTTCAAGGCCGACTCCAAATTTTTAATCTGTTTTTATTGCGTTAATTAATCCTTCAAGAAGCTTCCTTTTCACCGTTCTCTACCTCCCTAGAAGATACATGCCTCCCACCTTTTTCAGCTAATACTCGAGCAGGCACGTTGCTTGCCTCAACGTTTTCTCTATCTTGCGAATAGACGATATCTTACTCCTTGCAAATTGCGTCAAGAGAATTGATTCCAGGATCACCTCGCGCATGTCCTTTTTCAAATTTCGTGACCTGTCTACAATACTGGTATTACGGAGGATGCTATTCCAATGGAAGATTGTTGATAACTGTGTCCAATAGACTTCTACCACGTCTTACTTCGTTTGAGTTTCGCGTCCTACTGACTCTAGTTATTCCACCGATAACAATCATATCTGTTTAGATGATACTTTCACACTGGAGAGCCAAACTATACAAGCTAGATGTTTATAGCTTTTGCCTCAGTCATAGTGTAGATGCAGTTTCAAACAAAATCTATGAAATCACCTATAGTGAATTTTGATTCGCTCACGACATGAACAAAAACGACATGGCCAGTTACTACCGAGCAGTATACGAGTAATATTTTGTGGATCATCTAATCCTGAGGGTTTACTAACACATCTTAATGGGTAATTTTTCAAAAACGATTATGTGTACATTGAGGCTTCTTAATCAGCCCAAGTGTAAGGTTTTAGAAAAAATTCTTTAAATAGTAGATGATGTTAAGGGTGTTGGATAACTTCGACTTGGAATTTTTTTTTATAGGCCCGGCACTGAATCCATATATAATTTCTCCCAAGTATTTGACAGCGAACGAAAGAAAACTTGTCCAATATCCGGGGTTTTGCAAGATCCTCGAATCAACGAAATTTATAGGAATGAAGCCTTTTGCTGAGACGATAATTATTTTCGCGGAAATTATTCATTTTTGGAAAGGGTGAAATCTGCGGATAGCAGAAGACAGCATTTGAACGGCGAGAACCGTTCGCAAATTTATTTTTAGACTCACAATTCTGACATCACAGAAGTATTTCCAGGGGTCAGCCGATATTCGAAGACACAAAACTTGATGATGGCGAACCTACAATTCACGAAATATGTCGCGAAATGGAGAAAAAAGTTCAACAAAAATTAGATGTCCTGTGTATGTGAGAACCACAAGACTGTATATCCTCAAGATATTTTTAATCAATTTGCGTCGTTTGACTCATAATTTATTTGAATTCTCCTATTTTTCCGTTGCAAATTCAAAATTTATAATTAACAGACGGACATGCAGGTGCCGTGACCTAATCTTGTTATTTTGGATTTGTAGGTTCTCAAAACGCAAAGATCTGTTAAAAAACTTATGTGTGAAATTTCGAACTGATATAATACGTTATCCATTATAAGTTATGAGAATGTGAAAATCATTCTTCACAACAGAAGCCCCGACAAAATGATCTAAAATATTTTCAGTAGATAATATGCGCAAAAGACTTTAGTTACCAACAATATTGATCTGCAAAGTCATTCCACACGCCAACCTTTGTCACATTTGCGTAAGGAAAACGTTTAGCAATAGCCCTTGGTATATGACCGGCAAACGCCGGCAATACAGTTGTCATGCCAAGATCTCTCATTCTGCGAAGGATCCGATGTTGTAAAGAAACAGTATGAACATGCCAAGATGAAGTTAATGGGCCACCCCATCCTCTTATGTTGCCCATTCTCGACCTAGAATCAATTAAGAATGAATTTTCATAAATTGTAATAAGCAATAAGCAATATTTTCAACAATTTAGCATTAATACCCATTAACAAGCATTATCTTTCATTATGGCCAACGGCTATACCGCGTGGGAAACACCAGTTCTCGTTAGATCACTGAAGTTAAGCAGTGTTGGGCGCGGTTAGTACTTGGATGGGTGACCGTTCGAGAATACTACTGCGTGCTGTTGGCGTCGCGGGTGTGGTGAGCCCACACTTGTAGTGGTTTACTACAAGAAACTATCCACCTAGAAACACTACCCGAATCGGGTAGTGTCACGCCTACCCTGAAAGGGAAATGGCTTAATCGTATACATACATACATACATGTGAACATTACTGTATGGTTTATTCTGATTCACTAAAATCGATTCTGAAACGTCAAGAAAAAAACTAAAAACATTAATCTATAAACGATTCTAAAATTTAACAGGCAAATTGACCTGTTTCAGAGAGCAGATTCAGAAAAAAGCAACATGAATGCGTGCTAGAAACGAAGAGATGGGACCGGCTTTAAATTTCTCTATGAATTAAATAAATTTCACAAAAATAAAAGGGCCGTCAGTTTATGATTTTTCAATTTAGCGAACTCAAGACTTTTTCTGCATTTTACTTTCTAACGTGTGATTGATTTTTCAAATCACTACCTAAACCTATTTTCATTATTCTCATTATTTATTAATATTAAAGATATTAATATTTTAAAAAAATGCCAACGGCGATACCACGCGGAAAACACCAGTTCCCGTAAGATCACTGAAGTTAATCAGCATTGGGCGCGGTTAGTACTTGGATGAGTGACCGTTCGGGAATACTGCGTGGTGTTGGCCCGTCGTGGGTGTGGTGGACCCACACTGGTGGTATTTATCCACCTAGAAACACTACCCGAATCGGGTAGTGAGGCAACGAACTTTCGAGTTCGAAATGCTAATCAATTTTTTTTTTTTAATAAAAAAATATTACTCTTAGAAGAAAGTATTTTATGGACAATATGTGAATTCATTAAAATACAAATCTTCTTTGTACAGAACATTTCTTGAACAATTTTTTCGTTTCGTATTATGGCTAATTAATCAGAGTCAACAAATGTCGCGAATTGTGGATGGGCTTAAATGTCCATCTCGCTTCCACCTTTTAGAAAAAAATTAAAGGTCAAATTTGCAACGTTTCTTGCATACCAGAAGGGATTGACAGTCGCAGGAGTTGAGCAACGAAAACAGTTTTGCTGGAAAACGATCGTATATGTATGCGAAATTTTTCTAAACAAATTTAAAGTTTTCAAGTGAAATCTTCTGCGAGGGCGAACTCCTCGGGAAAATGTGACTTTGTTCCGTAATAAAATTTCGCAAGAAGTGAACTCATGTCCATTACGCTTGATCTTAGACCGACTAACACGGTTGATAACGATTGCGACCAATCAGATTCTCCATGTCACATATGATGTTAGCTTTTAGGCAACGATTCAAACGCTCAAACATGCCATTAAATGATGGGTGATAGGTCGTTGTTCGAATTTATTGGCAACCTGTAAATTGAAGAAATGCCGTAAAAAATTTGCATTCGAACTGACTACACTGACAAGTTGTTAAAATTTAAGCAGCTTCATGTCGAGAAATCCAATGGTCTACGAAAGCTCGACAGACTGTTAGGGCTTCAATATTTTTTAAACGCACAGTTTCAGGTCCTAGTCATTTTCCTGAGTTTTGGGAAGGCCTCTCAAACTTTATCTGGCGGGTAGGCATATCGCTTCAACCCGAGAAAGGGAGTTGGCCACAAGGTTATGAACGCACGGCAGATGTTCGATTTACGTCGTAAATTGGAACTCTGCATTTCTGATTGTTAAGAAAATGCTTCAAGTACTACATAGATTCGAAAACTACTGTGACTTCGCGGTCCTAAGGATTTTAGCCAAGTTTTTTCAATACCACTATGTGGTGGCTCGGTAACGTGACGTGTTTTGGCATTGATAACAGGGTGCGCAAGAAGAGTTGGGTTAGCAAGAACCGGCGTGCCATTGACAAATGCTTCTTCAGTCATCTCATTTTAAGTGAGTTTTCTGTTATCATTTTTACGCGATTCGCCCAGATAGAAATGTAAGGTTGCCTGAACGCCGGCAGCATGTTGTAAGCTTGAGTGATAGAAGTTTGCTGAGCCAGTAAATCTGTGAGGTTCCACGACCGTTAGTGATGTTGGGAACTGTGCTGAAGTGAAAACATTTTCAGGTGTCTATTTATAACCGTCTTAGCTGATCAGGTAAGCTAGAAATTCTATTTTCGATCTGCGGAATTTTCACTTTCAAACATTGAGACGAAGAAAGGAATCCTTGAAACGTTAAAAAACAATATTTGTTTACTTAGCAAGTTCCTCGTGACTTTCGGAAGGAATAAAGATGTTACCGATATACGCAAAAGCAAAGTCAAAATCTCCCAATGCTCGAAAGATGTACCGCTGGAACGATTTACTGGCGTTTCTAGGGCCGAAGCTCATGCCGACGTAAACGTATAGGCCAAGCGGTATACTCGCGGCTTTTTTTGGAATATCGTCGGGTGCGAACGGTATTTGGCGTTCAGACAGTCATCTTACATCATCCCTGTAGTATAATTGTACTACTGGAAAAATGGATGATTTCGATGCTAATGAGGGTTTAAAGTCTCGACAGAAATATTTTGGTGCTGATGAATCTATTGATCTTATAGGCCATTCACATTGCGATGTTTTTAATCAAGATAAATTTTTTATCAATGGTGTGGAATTACGACTTCGGCTAGTTCGCTCAAAAAACAATTCCTGTCTCATGGGTGCTACAAACACCTGTCACGTGCGTATTGAAGAGGCCTCGCTACTTGTTCGCAGAGAAAAAATTAATCCTGGTATTCTTCTTGAACACGTTTAAGCTCTATCTCAGGGTACTGCAAAATATCCTATCACACGTGTTGAAATAGAAGCCTTAACGATACACTCGGTTATACACGCTGAGACTTTTGACAATGTTATTTTTGGCCAATTACAAAAAAGAATAATAATAGGATTTGTGGAGAATACTGCATATAATGGCAATCGAAACAAAAACCCCTTCAATCTCCAAATTTTTAATCAATCATCTATCACTTAATCTTGATGGTAGCCAGATACCTTCGAAACTTCTACAACCGACCTTCAACACTGAAGGACTCTATGTCGATGCGTATAACACATTATTTACTGGAAGTGGTATTCACTTTCTAAATGAATTGAATTGAAGTCAGAAGTCAGAATTGAAGTTCGCTGTGAAGACGCACTTTCTAACACATTCAATTGTCTAGTATGCGCAGAGTATGATGATGTTTTGGAAATAGACTCGCCTAGAGAAGTTATAGCAGATTTCAGTGCTTAGTTGAAGTGGTGGTACTTTCTATTTAAGGAAAAACCTCTTCATGGAATACCTCAGTCTCTACTTATTCGTCGCGGCAGGAAACTCTCTACAGCTATATAGCGTATTAAAAAATAATCATGCTTGTTTTTAATGATCTCACTAGCCCATCTCAAAGACAAAATATTTGGCTCGGTTGTAAACATCATGGAATTGAATGGTTTGAAGGAGATGTTTCAATGAATGTTCTTCATGCTAATCTTCGTGACGTTGCCCGAACTGCTAAACTAATATACACTCGAGGACATGAGAAGGCTCTTTTGCTGCGAAAGATTACAAGTAGATGCATCACAAACCTGGAGGAACTAAGCTGCCCATCGTTTAAAAGGTTGGCGTTCTTGGATGAGTTTTGCTTCTATCATGGGAAAAACAGACTCAAAATTTGTGTGTGCTTTTAATAATGTTCTGAGACTGAAGAAATAGATCAAGGCGGAACGACTAGATTGGGTGCTTTCGTACTCATACAATAAAACATCAGCCTGCAGTACACATACAGCCATATCATCTACAATCGTAGGACATGACCTTTCATACACTTCAGAAGATTTAGGAGAGCATACTGTAGAGTTGTCCACACAATCATATCATAAACAGCCTGGTACTCATTGGGTCACCATGTACGTCGGAAACAACGGACGAGCTACCTACATTGACAGTTACGGGCTAACGCCTCTTGTACCTGAACATCTTCTTCGTTTACGGGGGAAATTGTTGCTTCTACAGATGAAATACAACAAGAGTACAAAGTGCGACTTCGGATGTGTGTGACCAATACTGTATTATGTTTCTTCATTGCAAGTGTCATAATTATTCTTTAATAATGACTGACTTTACTGATTTCTTTACGAATAATCTAGAAGAAAATGATGATATCGTCCGTAAATTTTACAAAAAACTGATAAACAGAAATAAATGGAAGAAAAACTCTTCTTTAATGAGAAGCCGACGACTAAGTGGTGGTAAATACTGTGAACAAAATAGTTCCATTGTATCATGTACACAGACAGCATCATCGAGATTAGCCACACTTTTCTTATATAAAATATACGTCGAATGTTATGATTATAATGTGTATTCTATTTTTCTTGTCAAAATATTTCATTCAATAAATGTAACTAAATTAACATGTATAAGGTTATATTTACATTTAAGAGATCCTAACCCCTCTAGTGTATAATTAGCATTGAAGTTCAACACTGAATAATTTAAATTATATCTTTCCATCATAAAATGTATAATTTGATGAGAGGCCTAACCGCTAGAGCAAGCTAATTGAGATCATATAGAGTGATTTTTCATAGTTATCACACGAGGTTCGAATGTTCTTCATACAAGCACGTGCTGCATTTGTTGGGTCCACACATGTGATCTAGCGCAGGTGAGAGGGAAAGTACGTAACCATTAGCGCGAGATAATTAAGGTCATATGATAAGCGTCGACGTTCGAACGCATATGCGTATCTAACGTCATAGGTTTGTTGTTACCAACAGTCGCAGCGAGAAAATGAAGCATGCGATACGGCAAAACTGCTCGGATAGTTGGCAAAAACGTGCGTATAACGTCAAATATGCACATACGTTCGAGCGTCAACGTTTACGACTCTCATTCTGGAGCGACCCTCATTGACACACAGCCTACGGGCGAGAGGGATCAGCGCCACAGATGGGTAAGGGGGTTAAGGAGTAGTGGAAGGGGTTTCTGGTCGAAGTGATATCTTACTACTGACGATGCTGAATCATTTTATGATCATGGATAATGTTTGTGAAATAATATAATAGTAGCACCGAGATGACTGTTCAGCCAGTGACGGTTCAACTTACCCATTTCTATTATGGAATTCGATTTGACCAATTATAATGTCTTAACCTAAATACTTTAATATCTTTGTAAAAACTAATTTTGCAATGTAAAAAATGTAAGCCAATAAATTGTTTTCAATGAATATATTAAAAAAATTTAAGTTCAATTATTCATTTTGTTGGCAATGTTCATGCAAACAGCGTATAGTCATAAATTTTATTTTTAAATTACATCTTGAAATTCAAAAATGCTATTCTTCAAGTCGAAATCTTGTTGCTGTCTTAATGAATAAAATAAAAATAACAATCAATATATATAATAAAACGAAAAAGTTAAACCACCACCGCAGGGTACCACTAAGAGCAGCTGCCAATGACAGGCCGGCGAAACCCTCGTGTGTCTTGAGGACACCAAGCGACCCAAGGAGGACAGCTTTCTGCATCCAACTGGCAAGTGCCTTGGCATATTTTTGGCACGCGGGTATGGCTTTAAGGTTACGAACCAGCGATAATTTCACACTTCCGAGAGCACCTATCACAAGAACAATCACTCGTACCGAATATTTTGGGTACAGTCGAAGCAGCTCTCTTTTAAGGTTTTGATACCTGTCCTCTTTTTCTTTTTCCATTGCAGTGATCTTGTATTCGCACGGAGCCGAGAATTTGATCACGAATATAGTTCGTTTCTCGAAGTCTTGGCGAACAATGTCAGGCCTCGAGTGCGCACCGGAGACTGCTGCCCGAAAATCGTAGTTCCGGAAAATCTGGCACTTCTCGTTTCGGACAATTGACTCCATATCTCTTGGAGCGTTCGGCAGAGCAGGGTCGCGACCAACACCGTAAGAGCGACAAAGGTGGTAATAAAGTAGTCTTATGGCGGCATTATGTCTATAGATATACGTTGTTCCTGCGTGGGTGGGACACTCAGATAGTATGTGTTCTAGGTACTCAGCGTGTGCATGACACGCCCTGCATCTATCACTGGGAACTTCTTGACATGAAATGCGAGCGCGGTATGCTAAGGTGGAGATTACACCGTCCTGGCATGCGTAAATAAAGCCCCCTGTACCTGAATTGAGCCCTGATGATTTGAGGAAAGCAAAAGTTTTCTCCTTTGACAAGGACTGTTCTTCTACATTTCTGTGAAAGTTTCCGTGCATATGCTTGTCGAGTAGCTCTTGGTGGAATTTTCTAACCTCTGCTTTCTTTCCTTCGGTTTTTAGACGTGAAGCATCTAGATAGAGTAATGCACTTTCCTCACTTCTGATGTTGAAATTCAGGCCAAGGGTCTCGGCAGCTTGCTCCGCGGCTTTGTAAAGGAA
>CAKNXH010056083.1:667-18557 GCA_932178445.1 Andricus quercusramuli | reverse complement strand
TGACCTGAAAATTAGAGATGGAGTAGAAAAGGCGCGTAACGCTCTGACGGAATTCAGAGTAGTCCAGAATAGGTCTTGCTTGGAATCATCACATCTGGGCAAGAAAACTAGTGTTCAGGATAACATGAACCTGAATACACCAAAGGGACAACGCAGCAAGAAGAGAACAGCTGAGGGCACGCCTAGTCCTGGTGAAGGCTCATCTCTGCGTCCAGCGAAGAAGATTCAGCGTGCGGGTGAAGCTCCTGAGTGGACGGAACAGAAGAGGCGTAATCGCAGAAGGCAGGCGACAACTCCTGGTGATAGTAGTTTACAGCCAGCGGGGGCAAATTCTGCAACACGACCCTCCAAAACAACAGCTAGAAGAAAGATACGGGCCCGCTCGGAGGCAGTGTTGATCAAACCAGCGGTAGGGAAAAAGTATGCGGACGTCCTTAGACTGGTCCGCAGCAAAGTTAAACCTGACGAAATGAAGGTAATTGTTAAAACTATAAGGGAGACAAGGACAGGAGATGTACTTGTTGAAGTGGGCGCAAGTATGGATGCCAAAGCCAAATTTACCGAGGCACTGACGGCTGCTGTTGGCGATAGTGGGCAGGTGCGTCAGCTTGTACCGAGGGCTAGGATCGAGATAAAAGATCTGGATTTAGCAACTGACAATCTAGAGATTATGGATGCTCTAGATCATGTTCTTGGGAACGAAAAGGGCAGGGATTTGAAAATCAATCTCTCGAACCCAAGCCGCTGGGGAAGTAGGATTGCTTTCATTGACTGTGATGAAACTGCTGCTAAGAACCTGGAGGAGGCTGGTCATATCTGGATTGGATGGGTCAGCTGTCGCGTACGACGCAGGATGATTATCACGCGTTGTTTCCACTGTCGTGGCTTTGGCCATATCGCAGTCTCTTGTATGGAGCAAGACAGAAGTAAAACTTGTTGGAAGTGTGGAAAGGAGGGGCATCTGTCCTCTACCTGCACCGAAAAACCTCATTGCTATCTATGCGCGGAGCGAACAGGTAGCAATGAAAACTTAGATCACATTCCAGGCTCCTCTAGATGCCCGGTGTATCAGGAGTTTTGTAGGACTGATCAGTGATGGCGGTCATTGTTCAGTGTAACCTGGGTAGAAGCAGACTTGCCAGAGATTTGCTGACCCAGATTTCGGGAGAGCACAAGGCTGATCTTCTGATTGTTTCGGAGCAAATACTGTGGCATGTGTGGACGCAATTGGTACCCGGACAACACGAACACTGCAGCAATATGGGCAAGAAACGTATCCATGTTCCCAGTAGTGGACATGTGTAAGGGTGAAGGCTACGTTTGGATCAGGTGTGGGAATATCACCTACGTAAGTGTATATCTCTCACCCAATGAGGGAATAGATGCATACGTTAGGAAACTTGCTGCACTAGAAGATGGCATTCGGGATCTAGATGGAGAAATCATCAGTGCTGGAGACTTCAATGCGAAAGCGGGGGAGTGGGGCATGTCGTGGACCTGCAACAGAGGCGGCAGGCTGGTAGAGATGGCGGCTAGGTTGGACCTAACGATCCTTAATACGGGTACGGTTACAACATTTAGACGCAGTGGCTGCCAGGGTACTATCATTGATATTACTCTGGCATCTGCTGGTGTCTCTTCCATAATATGTGGATGGCATGTCCTGGAGGAGCTTACCGGTAGCGACCACCAGTACATTAAGTTCTGGGTTGGCCCAAACCTTGAAGTAGGAGGGACGCAGGCTGTAATCGCAAAGGCGCGAGGTTGGAACGTGGCTAAGCTCAGTCGACTGGCGGTACTCGAAACGTTGTCCAGAGCGGATGGTCTTACTAGATGGGCTGTTCGCCCCACAAAGATGACAAGAAGAATTGCAGAAAGCCTGGTGGACGAGACTATGAGTTTGGTTAAAAAGGTATGTGACAAGTCAATGCCCAAAATATCAGAACATCGTCGAAATCAGCAGAATTACTGGTGGAATGAGGAAATCGCCGATCTACGCAGACAGGCTCTGGCGAAGCGCAGGAGGGCCCAATGCAAGAGGGGCGGTCCTGACGTCAGTGTGGCTGAAGCAAGCTATATTCTAGCAAACAAGGCATTGAATAGAGCCATCAAGGACAGCAAGAGCAAAGGGTGGATTTCCCTACTCGACGAAGTTGACAAGGATGTCTGGGGACGCGGCTATCAGATTGTTACCCGTAGTCTGGGATATCGAGCTCCGGAACCCCCACGGGATCCCTTAGGAATGGAGATTATCGTGGATTGACTCTTTCCACAACATCCGGAGAGAGTTTGTGCCTAGATCCCAGTTTTGGAGGCGGAAATTCAGCTTTTCACGAGTGATGAGCTGTGTAGCGCAGTCTGCTCGTTGGGCAACCACAAGGCTCCTGGTCCAGACGGGATACCAGGTGATGTACTTAAGCTGATTGTGACGAATAGAGCATGGCAGGGTAATCACAGAACAAGGAACTCCTGTGTGCTGGTCGCTATCGATGTGAAGAACGTCTTCAACTCAGCAAAGTGGGTTGACATCCTGGATGCACTTGAGCATCGGTTCAGGGTGCCGTCGTATCTGCGAAGAGTGATCAGTGATTACCTCAACGACAGGGAGTGATTGTATGACTCTACGGAAGGACAACAGAGACGAAAAGTCACAGCTAGTGTGGCACAAGGGTCTGCGCTTGGTCCAGATCTTTGGAATGTACTATACAATGGTGTGCTCGAAATCGTGCTGCCTGAGTGGGCCAAATTGATTGGATTCGCTGATGATCTTGCGTCCATGATTATAGTTAGAGATACAGAGCAAGCTCAGACAAGAGTAGCACATGTTATCTTTCTGGTGAATGATTGGCTTAGGAATCATGGGCTTACACTGGCGACTAACAAGACGGAAGTGGTTATACTCACGGGGCAGAGGCCTTTTGGAGATGATGTGACATTCAACATAGCAGGTGAATCTGTTGTGGCATCGAAGTCTGTGAGATATTTGGGTGAAAAAGTGGACCAGAAGCTAACGCATTGGCCTCAGATTCAGTGTGCTGCGGACAAAGCCAGTAAGACGGTGGCGAATCTCTCAAGGCTTATGCCAAACATTAGAGGCCCTAGAGCCAGTAAAAGGAGAGTGTTAATGAGTGTGGCTCACTCGATCCTTTTATACGGCGCAGAGATTTGGGCAGATGCATTGGAAACTGAAAAGTACCGTAAACGAATGGTTTCGGTACAACGCCGTTGTGCTATGCGCATTGCAAGCGCGTATCGCACAGTCTCAGCTCCGGCGGTAATGATTGTGGCTGCAGTGATTCCCATTTTCCTACTTGCCAAGGAGAAAAAGAGAAATTACGAGCGAATTCAACTAAAGGAAGATCGTCCAAGTATCAGAGTGGAGGAGGGAGGTTAACTTCCACCTTACCCAATTTCTCACGGTTCACGGACACTTTAATTCCTATTTACACCGGCTTAACAGGAAGGAAAGCGAGCTTTGTGATTACTGTCCCACAAAGGTGGATACAGTTGAACATACGTTCTACGAATGTGAAAGGTGGTCGATTGAGAAGCATGCCCTGGAGACTGTGCTTGGAGAGGTACTAACTCCTGAGAATACCGTACAGTGGATGATTAGCAGCCAGGAGCTCTGAGATTCGGTGGCACTTTACACTGAATTGGTCCTTCGACAGAAGAAGAAGGAAGAACAGGAGAGACTGTGCAACCCTCAGCAATGATGATTGTGTAGTATTTTTGAGTAGAATACTTGAAGATGGCTGGTTTTTCTTTTTTGTTGTTGTTGTTTGTTCATTGTTTTTTGTCTGCAGGACAAGAGACTACTCTAAAGGGTCGAAGGCCGGCGAGCCCGAGATGAGACATTCGTCCCTTCTGCCGAGGACGACGCGTAACCCTGTAGGGTGAGAACAAACTGCACGCAGAAGTCCAAGTCCCTCTGTCGAGCTTGTGGACGCCACCTTTCAGTGTCCCTATAACTGGGAAGTGCTCGGACCCTATCTCATTCCCCACCTTCATACTGCATATCATATTCCTCATTCTTTCTTCCGCTAGGATGTAGTCTATTACTGTCTCTTCCTTACCTACAAATGTGATCTCTCCCTTCTCATCTCCTTTCATATTGCCATTACATATGAACCATCCTGTTTCTCCTATTACTTCTAGTAACCTCCTCCCCTCTCTGTCTATTTCCCTATGTTTGGAGCTCCTTATATAGGCCTCCTCTTCTTCATCCCAAGTCCCTCCCCCTTGCTCGCCAGTCCAAGCATTCAAGTCACCTCCTATCAGAACCAACTTTTCGTTCTTTTCCTCCATCCACCTCCTTATTTCTCTCCAACCTTCAACTTCCCCGATCCACCCTATTCCACCCCTCTTCTTCTATATACACAAGCCATCGCTATTTTGACTTTTCCAATTACAACCCTTCTTACCATTGTTCCATCCTTTTCCTCTCTATCCTCCTCTGTTTTTCCTTTAACTGCCAGTTCTTTTCTCACCCCTGAGACCATGCCGCCCATCCCTCTACCTTTAACGTGTTCCTTTCTCGATTCTTGCGTTGTCCACACATACCCTTTAGGTAACATCCTTATCATCCCCTTCCAATCCTTCTCATCTGCCTATGTTCCACTCATCATAATCACATTCCATTTTTCTAACTCCCGCCAAAAACCTTCATTCTTGTTCTTCAAGCCTGACACATTCCAGAAAGCTATTTTTCCGTTTTTCCCATCCCTTCCCTCTCCTATCCTCCTTACTTTTCTTCCGCCTTGCTTTTTGGAAAACCCTCTGTTTGCTCGCGAACATCTTTTGTGCCTTTCTTTTTTCTACCTTTCTCAATTTTTTTCCCCTTCTTCCTTATTTCTTCTGATTCCTCGTCCCAGAACCATTCCTCCCCATTTATCCATAATCTGTCTCTCCCTATCCATACCGTGTGCCCCTTTTTCCTCTCTATCCATGCCCTCTGGTCTATTTGCCATCTCCTTTTCCTCTCCCCTTATGCCAGATCCTCTTCAATTCTTTCCTTTCTTCCTTTCAATAATTTTGTGTTCTTCATAATTTTCTTTTTTTTCCTCCTCAATCCCTACTTTTACTACAAACATTCCTTCCTTTCCTTCCTTCGTCCCTCCTATTCTCTTAACTCCTTCTACCCTTACCTGCACTCCAATATCTCTCAGAAGATTTATGATTTCCGCCTCCCCTGTTTCACTCTCCATTGTCAATCCCTTAATAATTATGTTATTTTTTCTCTTTGCCTTTTATTCCCCTTCCAATCTCCTTTCAATGTCACTTAGTCTCTTCTTCAATCTTTCATTCTCATTTTGCACGTTCTTATTATTCCCTATGTCGATTTCCGCACCCTCTGTTTCTTTCTCCATATGCTCATTCCTCAATTCTAAGTTGTTCACCCGTTCTTTCAGCTGTTTTATCTCAATATTTCTCCTTTCGTCATCCTCCTTCTGTCTATTCTCTATGCTCTCTAGCTTACGCCATACCTTATCCTTCTCCTCTTTCCAGAGTTTATCCCACTCCTCCCACTTTTCTCTTACTTTTCTTACTTCCCCCCTTACAACATTTCCCTGCCTATTCATATCTTCCAAACTTTTCCTTGTTTCCTCTCTAAACCCTTTTATGAGAGCCTCTAATTTTTCAAACGTCCCTTCGTCTCCCCTATCTCTATCTGGTTTTTTCCGTTTAGTGAGTGTATTCCTGCCTTTCTTGCTTTCCTTATCCGTTTCTAACGCATCGTCCCCTTCCTCTCTCTTTCTTTTGTCTTCCCCCTCACTACTGGTCACGTTTCCTTTTTTTCGCCATTCGTCTAAACTTCGATTCGAGCCCGCGCTGCCTAGCTTGTTCAGGCGTTGTAGGTTAGAGGGCCTCCCGCCTTCATGGCCCGTACCTGAATCCCTTCTCTCTGCCGTCCCCATCCTATTGGGCGTCTTAAACGTCTCTTTGACCGCTACCGCTACTGCCATCTTCCCCCTTCACCCCACTAACCGAGCTCGCAACCTCGTCAGCAATTGCCTCATCTCCCGCCTGACTTCTGGCGCCCGTTTGCGGACTTCTTACCGTCGGCATCCCAGTATCCAACCTTACCCACTATTCCATGACGCTACCCTCTCTTCACCTGCCTACCTGTTACCCCCCTTGCCCGACAACAATTTTTCACTCCTAACCTCAAAAATTTCGTACGCTCCAATTTCCTTTTCTCACACCTCACTTTCAACCTTTACACCCTTGCCTACACTCACCCTTCTTCCTTCACACCTGATATCCGTACTCAATGCCCTTTCTGCTTCCACACATGCTGATTCCCTTCACCAAAGCCAAAAAAACCAACTGGTGAGTAACCATTGTGTTTGTGTTTTCAATGTCATCGAACGATTTGTTTCAGACCATTTTTTAATCATGTTACCATCTTGAGGAAGACCCAGAGACGGGTCGAAACGTCGATTTTCTTAATATGTAATTAAACGAACATATAGAAATTGAACGTATGACCAAAATAAGTTATTAATCTCCATAAAGCAAATATATCCATATCAATAAGACGTTCAAAGAAAGGTTAAAATTCAAGACTTCTGTCTGGAATTTTGGAATTATAGTTCTTTGGAAAATTTGTTCCTGGTGCATAAAATGTCCTAAAGGAAATTTAGGGTCTCAAATGGCACTCACAAAAAGGTTATTCAGGAAGATGGCCTCTAATAGGCCGGATTGGAAAGTTGACTTCCATCAACCCTTAGAAAGTCTTACCTCTACGGAGAAGAATTTAGGAACTTAGGTTTTTAGGCCTAAAGACTCAAATTTTCCCAAGTTCTCACGGAGAAGTACGAGACAAGAACGAAGAATAGAATTCATCGGCTTATCTTGAGGCACTCCGCAAGACCTGTTGCGTTTGCCACGCAACACCCCAACTTCTGCTCCTGAGCCGCGCGACCATTTCTATTGGCCGCGACCCATCTTCAGACTCACACTACTCGCAAGAGTGTTTTAGTGGGAGTCTGCGAGTATGTGCTCTTTTATTGCCCTCTTATGACACAATTTAAACAAGCTTATCCGAATAGATAAGGATTTTTGCCTACGAGAAGGTTTTAGGCTGCAACCCGCGCTGGTTACAACTGCCCCTCTTTGAAATTTGATCAGAAGAGTATAATTGAAAAATATAAAATTGTAAAAAAGAATACAATCCATCCTTGTGGCTTTTATTATTTCTATGGGGGTTTCGCAGAGGATCCTTATAGATTCGGGTCCATCCAGGGGTTATTGGCCTCCAACTTTCGAGTGTTTCCTTTGGATGTGGCATACTTGGCTTCTTAGCCATTTCTTTCACGGGCCAATCTTTCCTGGCGTGATGAAGGTTGTTTCTCAAGATCTCTTTCCGGGTCAGGTATAATATTTTTCTTCTCCGAGGCACATCTGACTTTCGATTTTTCTCGCCTTCTTTTACTAGGCCATTGTTTGGAAAGCAGGCCCTTTTAACAGGTTTGAGGTCTTTGTCTTGGAAAATATCGTCGACTAAAGCCTCGTCTTTAATTTTCCTTGCAGCGACAATTTCTCTGCGTGGCCTTGTATACACTTTTCGTGTTAAAGCTTTCCAGGCTTCTTCTTCTTCACATGATTTTTGGGGACGTTCATCATTGAGGTTTCGGAAATTGGTGTTTTGCCTATATTGATATCTGCTAGGCTGATAGCATTGAGCTTGAGTTCCTTTAGGATCTCCCACTCAATCCCAGATGCGATATCTTTTGTTATTACTTCTCCCTGAAATGATGAAGATGGTTGAAGTTCTATTTTCCATGCCTGCGATGATGAGAATGGTTGAGGTTCAGCTTCCTGTGTTTGTGATGATGTGGACGGTTCAGGTCCGATTTTGAAGGGCTGTTTCTCGCTATTTGTTCCTATTCCTTGTTCCTGAACACTACTTGCGAATCTGGTAGCGTTGACTCCTGAAACCGTAGTGTTTTATCGTCACTCTGCCCTTCTTCTTGTAGTGGTGATCAATGCGTTTGACACTTTGCAAGGTTTAGCCAATACTTTCTACTCCACTGTGCAAGGTGACGCACTTTTTATTTTTGTTCCATCTTGTAAGTTTCTTCTCCCTCTTCCTCTTTATTCGATTCCTTATTACCATTAATTGATCCTCCCGATTGAACTGGGGAAGTGTTGGTAATTGAGGTAAAAGCTCGATCCACCATCTTTTCGACTTACGTCTCCATAGCGCCTCATAGGGAGTCACCTTCATGGTGTCGTAGTGTGACTTATTAAGAATCTGTTTCGATGTGAGGACCATTTGAATCCTCCTCTCTTCCAGTGCTTGTCGCCACTTTTCGCTCGTAAACTGTGTTCCTCGTTCAAAGAGCATTTTACGCGGTGCACCGACATTTTCTATGAATTCGTCTAGTTTGCTGATCGCTTCTTCACTCGTTGCCTTTTTCATTGGATAAAGCTTCGTGTATTCGGAAAATGTGTCAATCATACCTAGTAGATACTCATATCCATATTTAGTTTTAGTGAGTGGACCAAAAAAATCTATGGAGATGAGTTCTAAGGGTAGTTGTGATAACATGGATTCTTGCAACGCTTGTGATGCGTGCGTTAATAGTGTCAATCTTTTATTGAAACTTTTACAAATTCTATGTGTACATACAGACGGTGTTCGCTTCCATTTACGTGTCATAATGTATCGTGGATGAGTTTATATCGTTTCTGTTTTTCCTCACTCCAAGTAATTTCTTTTTTTATGTTTATAACCCTTTTGTCAACCTCCTGCAGCTGAGGGATGCTGCGTATTTTTTTCTTCCATTTTCGGCGTCCATTCGTACGTCAAAGCATTGATGATTACTAGGATTTCGCCAGCTCTCCAATTATCTTTTATATAACTTTTAATTATATCTTAATTGACCAGCAATCGTGTTTGTTTTCCAGGATATCTTTTCTTCTGAAAAGATTCGAAAGAGTGCACTCAATTTTTTCTACTAGTAATACAGCTATACAACTTCTCAAGATTTCCAAAGAGAGTCTTTGCTTCAGTGTTGCTATTCAGAGCATGCACAGCCACTAAATTCCAGTTATGTGCAAAACACAAGATGTGCTGGGCAGCGGGATTGACATCCGGCACTCGATTTTGAACTCTTTGTCATACCTTTCATCCTCAAATCTCCATCATATGATTGTCCAACCAGGGTACCGTTTCAATCCAAACCGAGTGTACTGCAAATATCCATTACGTCAAAGAAAAGTTGCTCACCAGTTGCTGTAGAAGTTGACCTTATACACATTGCATTATTACACAGATTTCCCGTTTTCTTATCAGCATTTCGAGTTATAAAAGCATTTACTCGTATTCTCCAATTCTCTCGATGCCCACGGAATGCCATGTTATGTCTTGCGAGATAAAGGGCCGTTTCTAAGAGTTTTCAAACAATTACTCTATTCTTAGCTACTTCCTTATTTCTTTCTTCCATGACTTCTGGTTATACGGGAGCGAAAATCTCTTTGTATTTTTGCTTAAAGTTGCTAAAACATGTACACCAGAAGTTTATTGCTGTAAATTTTTTCATTGATCTCTTTTCCATCCTGGAATACCTCTAACTCCATTCTTTGGAACGCGTTTCTGGCTCTGAAAATAGAATGCAAGATATGCAGTAGACCTTATACAATGACGAAGAATATTCAAGTCATTTCGTTTTTTTTTTGTAGTTCCATCAGGACAATTCTTTAAGCACCAACAATATTTGAAGCATCCATTTAATTTATCCCTTGTAAATTCTCCAAATTGTAAATCACATGCTCGTGGCTCACATGGAACCACATCTAATATGTTACTTATTTCTCCTGGACTGAAAGACGTCTTCTTGAATAAATTTGCAGAACCTTTATGGAAAGAAGAGTACAAATTTTTTGTTTCTTAGTTTGTTCTTTCTGTATCTCTTTTTTTTCTCACCAAATCCGCCTTTTCTACTTGTAAACTTTTTTGACAATTTTCATTTTCAATTGATGTAGATAATTGAAGATCATTGTTTTTCGTTGAATCAGTCATTTTTGGCGAATTAACGTCCTCATAAATTTCACCACATTCTTAAGATTTCTAGATAAAAATGCATTTTTTCCGTTACTGCATCCTCTTCTGTTCTGATAATGTTGTTTGGAAATTCTTCGTTCGAATTTGGAAGTATATCATAAACTGTAAATTAATATTGTTCACATTAAGGTAAAGCGCCCTCAATTCTATCATCAATCTCAAAATCATTTTCTGTGAACGGAACCTCTGTAATTTAAAATCAAATTTTCATCTACATTTTGGGGAGACATCAAGACCATTTAATTTTTCACATCATTTACTATTCTTCCTGAATGATACAAAATTTGTTTGTTTTTCTAAGATCTTCGCTAAGATATTCTTTATAATTAAGACAAATTTCAAACTAGAAAGGGGCTTTTGAAGTATTAAGTAAGCATTTAGAGAGGAGGAGGGGTCCGAACGGATGCTTATTGTTATATATTTGGAATAAAAGAATATGCTTACAATGAAGGGTTCAAGAATAGGGAAAAGTATGCTTACGTCATACTTGGAGGGTCCCAAACTGCGCTTCCTAGAAAATTTTCACATTTTTTCTCACTTCCATCCAAAGGTCAAGGCTTAATCATTAATTGAAGATTTTTCAAACTTGTATTGTCCAATTTTATGATCAGTTATTAAAACAATTATTTTGTTGTCCAATTTATATATCAAAACAAATTAGTGTCCGTTAAGCCCACTTTAGATTTAGAGGAGAAGCTGGAGAGGAAAGGGAGAGGGGGAACAAAACTAGGAACAGGCAAAGTGTACTCACTAGCATATGCACATGAAATAGTGCTAGTAGAGGATGATGGAAGAGGTATGAATCTGTTGATGAGAGTGTTCGAAGACTATGTGAGAGAAAAGGGTTTAAGAGTGAATGTGAAGGAATAGTAAAGGAATAAAAGGGGAAGATCAGAGTATGAATGGAAGATAAATAACGTGGTGATGGAGTTTTCGGATGACTTTTTCTACCTAGGATTTTCTTCGAGACGAGAGGAGGAAGTGAGCTGTAGGTGATAAAGAGATTAGAATGCGCAAGTAAAGTAATTGGATGAGTATGGGGCATAGGAAAAAGAAGGTTCAAGGACCGAAGGTGTTCTCGCATTGTCGTCGCGGTAGGGCCTGAGCTTTCCTCTCATGAATTTGACGGCTATGGTGGCCGTAGAATTGCTACTGACAGGGGTTCCCATGCCAGGCAGGCAGATAACGAAGAGGAAACGGACTAAGAGGAGCACCAAAAACGCATTTATCATAGAGAAGTTTTTTAATCTATATAGACGTTCGTCGCTTTACCAGGATCGTCGGGTACATGCAAGCCAGTGCTGATCAGCTACCACTTCCACAGGAATGCCGCGGCAGCGCATCAACTTTCAAGCCCATCATGATGAGTACTTGATGCGCTGCCAATTTCAACACAAGACGGGAGTGACCACAACTTCTCTCGACGGGGTAGTCTTTCGCCAAAACTTTGTAGCAAATTTCCCGGAAATGAGAACAGTGACACGAGACGACCTTGAACAGCGAAGGCATCACATTATAGATGAGAACATCCTCCCTGGGAGAACCATCAACCGGATAAGATCAGAAGTCGAGAGTGCATTCCGCCAGCAACTCCAGGGTGCGCAGGCCAAAACGAGGATAAGTTGGACGCCGGAAATGAATGGAGACGTGATCAGATGTCACTTTCAGGTAACAGAACGGGGCGGATCCGTCAGGGGCGAATAACATCGTCTCTTCTTGGGTCTTCATCCCTAGGTGGCTCATATAGTGACTGAACAACATCTTGCTGGTCAATTAAGATCCATTGAGCGGCGCCACCTTATATCCGAGGTCGAAATAAGTAA
Organism: Andricus quercusramuli; assembly: GCA_932178445.1. NCBI lineage: Eukaryota > Metazoa > Arthropoda > Insecta > Hymenoptera > Cynipidae > Andricus > Andricus quercusramuli. The sequence continues at coordinate 6,662 of CAKNXH010056083.1, read as the reverse complement.
CATCGAAAAACAGGCGCAACAACAACTAGCAGCACCTATAGTGCACCCCACAGATGCGATGGAAGAGGAGGTTCAAATAACCGTGACACGATACGCCATAGACGAGCGGGGGCTGGATCTGGGGGATTTAGCAGGGCGACTGTCTCACGGTCAAAAGTCGTCAGGCTTGAAGCCGCCGCAGCCTGCCCTTGCTCCTGCTGAGCTGATTGTAGAGTTCGATGAAGAAAGCCTGCGTCTCAAGGTTTGCTTCACTGATGCCATCCTAGAGTTCGTAGATCAAGAATCATCGATGAGGAAAGGTCTGCCAAAATTTAGAGTCAACAAGGACCTTCTCCGGTTAGTTGGCCGCTTCAGCAGCGAGATACTGCCTCTGTTCTTGCAGTGACATATGAGCTTGCTACAGGTGCACACTCTTGCATATTGCGCTGCGGTCGCGTGTGCCAATATGATGAGCATAAAACTCAGAGGCCAGGCTACTACCAGGCTACTACTACGTTTCGACTTCAAGGCAAGATTAGTAAGATAAGAGCAAAACTGGGACGAAGTGATTGACTATCTTAAGCAGAAGCGACTGTGACGATTTAAGAGAGCAATCATGAGAAGGAATGACAATAGGACTTTTGTAGCAGAGGAAAATATTATATTATGATACAAGTGCGGGAATCACTATCCCGCACGCGTCTCATATACTATTTTTTGCAACCACTGTAAAGGCAAGTTCGTGATATAAGAAATATTGGTAGGTAATAAGATTGGTGGGCGGAGGGCGGCGCGAGGGGCGAAGCCCCCGTGGGGGGTTCGGGGGCCCAGCCCCCCGAGAGGGAAAAAAATCGAACTAAAATGATTTACACTCGACTCTCTCAGACGTAAGCTTCCCAAAGATACACGAAGTTGCAAGAGGCAAACTAACCTGAACGGTCAACTTCTCAGCTGATGAAATTCTGATAAAAAAAAGAAAAGCTGACAAATTCTGCAATTGGCTGTAATCTGGCGCGCGATTCAAAATCGAATTAAATTAATTTGATTTTGAATCGCGCGCGTAAGATTGGGACCAATGGCAGCTTATACTGTTGGATCACGCTTCCGATGGCTTCAGATTGGTTGTGATAATTCTTGCGACCAATCAGAAACTAGCGGTTCTCTTAATTTTCGTGCGTGAAATACAGCAGAAACACACTTTCTTCAAAGTATGCTTGATGGTCAACATTCCCGCATGAAATTTTGTGCGGGAATGTTATGATTCCCACACACTTTGACTTCATCAAGAATCGGCCATTTTCTGCTCATTTTTTGGTGCATATACTGAGAACTTCCCGTACAGTGTTGCAAAAACGTTTTTATCGCGAACTTGCACATGGCCAAAACAATACTTCAAATTATTTTGAACCACCTAGGACCCAGGAAATGGTCAGATACTGGTCGAGCATCTGGGTTACTGATAGGTCAAGTCAACTAGACACGACGTGGCTCCGCCTACAAAAGGACAGAGCTGTACGGTTGCCTGGGATAAATAGTCTATCCATCTCAGCCTCCAATGTGACTCGTATCCTAAAGAGGGTTTAGAACTGGAAAGCGCCTGGTGTGAATGGGTGCACAGCTTCTGGTATAAATACCTGGAGGTTCTGTACCCCGCCCTTGCTGGGGCCCTTTAAAACAATTTGGAGAACCCAGATCGCTTACCCTCTTATATGACAGAGGACGTAACGTATATGATACTCAAAAAGGTAGATGCTGGTAGTCCTAGTGATTACCGACTAATCACCTGCCTCTCGAGCCTCTATAAGTGTCTCAAGGCTATCATTTCTGACTTCGTCTATAAATTTTGTGAGAGGAACAACGTCCTCTCCGAGGAACAAAAAGGTTGCTGTCGAGGCTCCCGTGGTTGCAAGGACCAAGTCACAATTGACACATTGGTTGTGTTGTATGCGAAACACCACCAACGCAATTTGCACATGGCCTACATTGACTACCAACAGGCGTTTCCCACATCAGTTTTTTGGCTGTTTCACAGCATTTTATTTACAAAATGTGAACCTTTTTAAACATATTGGGAAAGTTTCCTTGGACTTTATAGTTTCCGAATACCTTTTTTTACAAACTTCATAATGATTTTCAAAACTCCAAAATGATCTGACTTCACAAAAATTTAAAAATGTTTCCATTCGCCTCGACGTATATTTATGTTTGACTCCGGTTATTCTGTAAGATGTTTATTTCTGATGAAGGCCCGCAGATGAGGCCGAAACGTCAATAAATGAATTTCTGACTCGACTTCCTTTTTTTAATTTTTGCTAAAATAGATCGTGAGACCGAGAAAAAATATGAAAACTTTGTTTTCTCTCATATTTTCTTAATAATGTCCTTAAGATATATTGGATCTGTCCGCGCATTATCCAATTTTTTGATCATGCTATGTACACATGGTGCACAAGGATTGAATGTTTCAGCAGTAGGATGATGAGAGATACCCGGTCCTTGCCTACTTAACATCTTGCTGCAGTTCTCCTATGACATCAGGATGTCTCTTGGTTTGGACAAATGCAGAAAGCTGCATTTGTACCGTGGAGAGATGAATGCTTCGCTGATACTGGATGACCACACTCTCATTGACACGATGACTGATGAAGAATCGTACAGGTACCTTGGAATATTGCAGGCGAGGGGTCCGCTCTACTCTGAAAATAAAAAGGAGCTTGAGACTGCTTTTTCGGGTCGCCCAAGTCGGATTCTGGTGTCTGGCCTTAGTTTGAAGAACATCACAAAGACAATTAACACCCATGCCATTCCCCTCCTAACATACTTTTGGTTCCTTAGTCTGCACCAGGGACTTCACTGTAATAAAGGTGAGACTCATTGACAGAAGCGGAGGAAGACGAGATATAGCCTTAGCTTATTTCTCAGGCGACGCTGAGGGACCCTCACCTCCTGAAGAGATCAAGGGGTGGGGCGCTGTACAAAGCGCGTGCGCGGAGAATTGTTTGTTGTGGTTGTGGCTGTCAAAGTGACGTGAATCGAAAAATAAATTGAATAATTGTGGAGCGTAAAGCTTGTGCAGTGATTCGTTGTGGTTGCAAAAAAGTGAGTGATAAAGAAAAACTTAAGTTTCCAGCGCGACGGTTGATAGGCCTGCAGTGGGTGGAAAATACGGGCAATGAAGAGCTGCAAAAATTACCCTATGAGAGTATAACCTCGAAACGGTTGTTCGTGTGCCGGTATCATTTCCAGGAGAATGATTTTTTCAAAACGCAAAGTGGTGCGGTGAGATTAAATCGCGATGCCATCCCGACCTTAAATTTACCCGAGAAGGAAGTCGTGTCTGAAGAAAATCCGAATGAAATCGATTTGCCTGATGTACTTAGTGCTCCTGCTTTCGCAGCATGCACATCTACCAAAGATGATGTTGAACTACGTTTCTCATCCCCGTCGGTTGGAAAAATGCCAACATTTTCCTGGAAGTATTCTGAAGAAGAAATTAGAAAAAGCTCCCTGTCTTTTATGCACGTAAGTTTGGAATTTTACTAAGCATCATGATGGACAATGGCCCTAACCTCAAAATTCAATTTTTATTTTCCCTATAACATGTTTAAGCAGATCTTCTTCCTATTGCAAACGATTTTTTTGCAGTATTAGAAGTATTCACACAACAAAAAAGTATATCATTTTAGTACGTTTTGCATGCGTAATGAAAGCAATTAAAGAATTGAATTTTGAGGCTAGATTTCGAACAGATAGTTTTTCGTGAACATAATTATAACTAACTTTTTTTGTAATTGTTTTTATTTCCTGTTATTTATTGGAAATACATGTATTACATTTGTATACAAACAAAATTATTCTTTTTTATATTCAGCTCATTAGATATAATTTAATTACAAATTGTATGCCCATTTTCAAACAAAATAATAAGCTTTTCTCATTTTTTTCACATTTTTCTATAAAAAGTTATATTTTTTTTAATGTACTGATTATATTTTGTGACTACAGCACCAAAAAAGTAGAATTCTTAACAAAATACATAAATTTTTAACTACAAAGAATAGATTTTTCGACAGAGAATGAAATATTTACATTTTTATTAAAAAAATTGATTTTCAACTATATAAAAACTGACTCGCCAACAAAATAGTTTAATTTCCAACCAAATAAATTCATTTTTGACTTAAATTATTAACCATTATCAAAAAAATTAATTTTCAAACAGAAAGATTAATTTTCTACCAAAAAAGTCGAATTTTCAACCAATTACATGAATTTTGAAGTGAGAGAGATAAATTCTGAACCAAAAATGAAATAGTTATATTCTCAGTAAAAAAAAATGAATTTCCAACTATTTAAAAACTACTTTGTAACAAAATAGTTTCATTTTCTATCAAAGATATTAATTTTAACTAAAATTAATAATTGTTAACCAAAAAAATGCGTTTTCATACAAGAAGATTAATTTTCTACCAAACAGTCTAATTTTCAACCAAATACATGAAATTTCAACTAAAAAATATTAATTCTCGAAGAAAAATAAAATAGTTGAATTTTCTGTAAATGAAATAATTTTTAACTACTTAAAAATAATTTCCAAGAAAATAGTGAAACTTTCAACCAAAGGAAATAATTTTCAACAAAATACATCCATTTTCAACTACAAAGGATAGATTTTTCAACATAGAATGGAATATTTACATTTTTATTTAAAAAATTAATTTTCAACTATATAAAAACTGATTTACCAACAAAATAGTTTAAATTCAAACCAAAGAAATTAATTTTTAACTAAAATTAATAACCATTAACCGAAAAAATTAATTTTCAAACAGAAAGATTAATTTTCTGCCAAAAAAGTCGAATTTTCATCCAAGTACATAAATTTCCAAGCGAAAAAGATAAATTCTGAACCAAAAATAAAATAGTTATATGCTCAGTAAAAAAAAATTCATTTCCAACTATTTAAAAACTACTTTGTAACAAAATAGTTTCATTTTCTATCAAAAACATTAATTTTAACTAAAATTAATAATTGTTAACCAAAAAATGCGTTTTCATACAAGAAGATGAATTTTCTACCAAAAAGTCGAATTTTTAACCAAATACATGAAATTCGAACAAAAAAATATTAATTCTCAACGAAAAATAAAATAGTTAAATTTTCTGTAAATATAATAATTTTTAACTATTAAAAAGTAATTTCCAAGAAAATAGTGAAACTTTCAACCAAAGAAAATAATTTTCAACAAAATACATCAATTTTCAACTACAAAGGATAGATTTTTCAACAAAGAATGGAATATTTACATTTTTATTTTAAAAATTAAATTTTCAACTATATAAAAACTGATTCGCTAACAAAATACTTTAAATTCAAACCAAAGAAATTAATTTTTAACTAAAATCAATAACCATTAACCAAAAAAATTAATTTTCAAACAGAAAAATTAATTTTCTACCAAAAAAAGTCGAATTTTCAACCAAATACATGAATTTTCAACTGAAAAAGATCAATCAGGCAAATAAAAAGATGAAATTTCTAGGTTAGGACCTTTGGAAGACGTTTCAAATGTGTTTTTCCTGTGGAAAATTAGTATTAAGTTTCACGTGTACTGTATGGTATATTTTTTACAGGATCTTTCCAGGAAAGCAGAGGTTTAGTATCTCGATCCTGGCGCTTCAACTTCGCAAAAACCCGAGGTCGAGTATTTCGATCCTGGCGCTTCAACTTCGCAAAAAACTGAGGTCGAGTATTTCGATCCTGGCGATTCAACTTCGCAAACCGAAAGAGCTACAGGTGAACTACTGGGACAGGAGAAAGTGCCTGTAAAGGGGGCTGAGAAGGACGAAGTACTGGGACGAGATGAAAATGAGGAAAGACAAAAGGAGTATGTAGCGGAAGAGGAAAAGGTGGTGAAAAGGAAAGTCGGAAAAGTTCGCAACAGGCCCAATATCTGCACGTCTTGGAGAGTAGCGGACTTGCCATATTATCACCTGATGCCATATTATCACCTGA
>CAKNXH010056082.1:0-21105 GCA_932178445.1 Andricus quercusramuli | reverse complement strand
CAGAAAATTAACTAATAAGTTACAATTCTTATTTTGGTGTTGGAAAGTGAACTGGAATCTTCTTTGGATGAAAATTTAATTATTAAAATTTTTTTTTAATTCATCTGTTTCAAAAGAAATATTCCATCTTTCTGGAATAAAAATGCAACTGTTCAGTTGAAAATTCAACACTGTTTTGAAAATTTGTCTTTCTGATTTTAAAATTCACCTGTTTTAGCCAAAATTACATCTTTCTTGAATAAAAATGCAACTGTTTGATTTAAAATTCAACAAATTTCTTGAAAAGTCATAGTTTTTGGTTGAAAATTCTGCTGTTTTGTTGAATATTTAACTATTTTGCAGAAAATTTACTTTTTGTTTAGAATTCATATTTTGGTGTTGAAAAAATAAACTGAAAGCTTTTCTGGATGAAAGTTCAACTTTAAAAAAAATTGTCCTATTTTTATTAAAAATTCAGGTGTTTTAGTATGAATTTCATCTTTTTCGGATGAAAATTCAACTATCATCGCTTTTGGTTGAGGAAATTCGTCTTTTTGGATGAAAATTTCAATTTTCTTCGTAGAAACTCATTTTTTGTTAAAAAAATTCATATTTTGATCTTGAAAAGTCAACTGGAATCTTTTCCGGATGAAAATTAAACTATTTGAAAAAATTGTTTTCTTTTTAAATAAAAATTCATCTGTTTCAAGAGAAATTTAATCTTTTTGGATAAAAATGCATCCATTGGGTAGAGAATTCAACAATTTCGTTAAAAAGTTTGTTTTTTTTTTTGGCAAATTTCGTCTTTTTGGATTGAAAATTCATTTTTTTTCGTAGAAACTTATTTCTTGGTTAAAAATTCATATTTTGAACGTGAAAAGTCAACTCAAATCTTTTTTAACATAAAATTCAACTTTTTTTATTTATCTTTTTGATTTATAAATTCATCAGCTTTGGTAGGATTTTTTTTTTTTTTAATGAAAATCCAACTTTTTGGTTGAAAATTATTCTTCTTTGCTTGAGTATTTAACTATTTTATTTGAAAGATTTCGTTGAATAACTTTGTTAAGAAATCATTTTTTTTTAAGAGTTATATTTTTAGTTGAAAATTCATCTCTTTGCTTGAAAGTTTAACTAATTTGCGGCAAATTCATCTTTTCGAATTGAAAATTCAACTACTTGGGTGAAAATTAAACTACATTGTTAAAAATTTATTTTTTTGATTGAAGACTCATGCTTTTGGTTAAAAATTTAACTGTATAGCGGAAATAATTTTTTTTTTTGGTTTAAAATTAATTTTTCAACTGAAAATGTAACTTTTCCATGTTTTTTTTTAAAGATTGATCTTTTTTAGTTGAAAATTCTCCTTTTTTGGTAAAAAAAAAAAATTCTTGGTTTAAAATTTCATTTTTGTTGGGTAAAAATGCATCAGTTTCGTGGAAAAATAATTTTTTGCTGAAGTCATATTTTTTGTTTGTAAATTCAATTTTTGCAGAGAAAATTCGCCTTGTGGCTTGAAGGTTCAACAATTTAGGTGAAATTTTCTTTCTTCAGTGAAAAATCTTTATTTATTGAAAATTCGTCATTTTGGTTTTAAAAAACTTTTTTTTTATAAATTTCATGGTTTTTGATTGAAATATAAAATATGACACTTTTTCTTGGGAATTTATATTTTTAGGTTTAAAATTTAACTATTATGTTAAAATTTTTATTATTTTGTTGAAAATGTAAGTATTTTGTTAAAAAGCCATCTTTTATAGTAGAAAAGACATTTTTTTGTTTAAAATGAATGAATAAGTTTGAAAATTTAAAATTTGTATCCAAAATACTGTTTTATTCCGTTTATAAAAAATTTGATGTTAAAAGTATTGCTTAGACCTTTAAGAATTAAACTTTCTCGAGTACGTACTAAAATACTTGTTCTAAATTCTCTATTCATAAAAGTCAGTTACAAAATACAAGATGATTTTTATTTATTTCGCAGAATTGCCCATACAAACCTACAATTTTATCAGTGATGTAAAATGTCGAAATAAATATTAGTTAATTTAAACTAAGCGTAGTCAAAATAATAATTCTAATGAGGATTGTGAATACATAAATAAAATTCGAGCACTCGTATGAGTATACACCAACTATTACATTGGAATTAGACTAATGTAAATATTTTCGCCAAAGGAAAATTTAAAAAATGTACATACAAAATGTAGAATATATAAAAAAATATTTCAAGTCTCTTATCATTTTTTTTCTCGACATTGCAAAAGTCCTCAAGTCTTTAAAATCAAGTTGCAAATTTGCAAAGTCGCGTGCTAAATCTTTTTTCTTAAATACTGAAGAATTACGCTATCTGGCGACGGGACGGAAAAATCAAAACGTTCAACATTTGGGGAAGTTTGAAAATACCAAGCTTTCCTTTTCGCCTGTCGTTCTTTTGTTTTCCACTTTCTACACAAAACTTTTCCTAGCGGAGATGCTGTTTTAAGCGTATACTGAAGCTCTGCGTTTCCTAAACTATGCAAATTAAAAAAGCACGTGTCGAAATTTGAGCCACCTAAAGTTGATTTAATCGTCGAATAATTTTCACAACTCGTTTCAGAACGTTCCACTTTCGAACTTTTAGGTTTCGCTAAATCTACAGTTCTCAAAGCAGAACTTAAATCAATCTCCCACTCATCATCTGCTGTTTTATCGCCTTTTTGACCAAAGTTTAGGCAGGCAACGTCCTTTAGAATCGTGTTTACATTACAGTCGGAAAAATTATTTTTTACATTTAATACCGTTTTGGGAAATAATTCATTCTCTTTTTTACTTAAAAAGGTTTTTGTACTCAAGCCCTCTTCCTGAAAAGATCTCGTAGAGCCGAGAGATTTTCGTAAATGATGGGAGGTTAAATTTGACAAAGAACTGAAAGGGAGAGAATTTGTACTTTGAGAAATTTCGGTTGTCGACTTGGGTGAATTTAACTTTTTGTGATTCGAAATCAAGTCAGCGAGCGAAGAACATTGCGGGACTTTCGTATCTATACTGGAAGATTTAAAACCGCTGAAACTGGTAAGCATCGGAGAGTTTAATTTTTTGTGACTCGAAATCATTTCCGAGAGAGATGAACATTCTTTTGCGGTATTACTAGAATTTGAAGATTTTAAACTCAAGGATTTTAAACTACTCAGAGGACTAATCGAAATATTGGTCTCGGCCTGCTTTTGATCTTGATCGAGATCGAAATCTGGTCGTTTTTTAAAAGTTAGCTTTGGAATTTTAAAAGATGGAGGTGCTGCTTTACTACTAAGAGCAGTTTTATTAAGTGAGAGACCTTACCTTACCAGCAAACGAAAACAGCACATGAAACAGAAAAAAAATCACAAGGTCATAATTTTGAGATTTGAAATTCTAGATAAATTAGAGTCCGTACTTGAATTACGTAACTATCTTTTCAAATGGAATTAAATAATATTTCAGATACAAATTTAAAAAAATTTTATTTACTTATTTATTTTAGAGAGAAAAAAATGACTTTTTAAAAAGAAAAGATGACTTTTTAACAAAATAATTGATTTTTTAACCAAAAAAGATTAAATTTCAACAGCAAAAAATGAATCTGAAAACCAAAAAGACGAATTTTCTGTACAAAAATTAAATGTTAAGCCAGAAACTATGAATTTTCAGCAAAAAAATTAATTTTCAACCAAAGAAATGCCTTTTCAAGTAGAAATAATAATCTTCAACAAAAAAAATCCTTAACAAAGTGATTCAACCAAAATTTTCAAACAAAATAGTTAAATTCTCCTGCAAAGAAGATTAATTTTCAACCAAACAGTTACATTTTTATTTGAGAAAGATGAAATTTCTACTAAAACAGATGACTTTTTAAATCAAAAAGGCTAGTTGTAAAAAAAAAGTTGAATTTTCATCCAAAAATTATTTCAGTTTGACTTTTCAACACCAAAATATGCATTTTAAGCAAAAGATCGATTTTATAAGGAGATACTTGAATTTTCAATCCAAGAAGACGAATTTTCAACCAAAAAGGACGAATTTTCAAGAAAAAAATTAATTGGTTGTTAAAAAAAAAGTTTTGCAAACAAAATAGTTGAATTTTCAGTCAAGAACATTAATTTTCAATGAAAATGATGAACCTTCAACCAAAAAATGAATTTTTAACGAAAGAGTTTAACTCTCAAGCAAATAGTTGAATTTTAGAGCAAAAAACTGAATTTGTCCACTGAAATTACGAATCTTTAATAGGAATAGTTGCATTTTTTACCAAGAAGATTAATTTTCTACCGAAAAAGACGAATTTTCAACAACAAAATTAATTTTTCACTAAGAAAAGAAATTTTCAACCATATAGTTGCATTTTTATTCAAGAAAGATGAAGTTGTTGCTAAAACAAATGAATTTTTTAATAAAAAATACAAATTTTCCAAAAAATAGTTGAATTTTCGTCCAAAAAAGATTTCAGTTGACTTTTCAAACCCAAAATATGAATTTTAAACAAAAAGTAAATTTTATACGAAATAGTTGAATTTTCAACAAAACAGTTAAACTTTTAACCAAAAAGGATGAATTTTTAACAGATTTGTTCTATTTTCAACTAAAAAGTTGCATTTTTATCCAAGAAAGATGCAATTTCTACTAAAAAAGATGAATTTTTTAATTAAAAAGACCAATTTAAAGAAAAATGGTAGACTTTTCATCCAAAAAAGATTTCAGTTGAATTTTCAACGCCAAAATATGAATTTTAAACAGGAAGTAAATTTTACACGAAATAGTTGAATTTTGAGCAAAACAGAATATTTTTATCCGAACAGTTACAGCCAAGAAAGATGCAAATTCTACTAAAATAAATGAATTTTTGAATTGAAAAAGATAAATTTTCAAAAAAATAGTTGAACTTTCATAAAAACAATGCAACTGGTTTCAAACGCAAAAATAAGAATTTTAACAAATAGTAAATTTGATGTGAAATAGTAGAATTTTCAACCAAAAAGGATGATTTTTTAACAAAAATGTTGAAGTTTCAACTAAAAAGTTGCATTTTTATCTAAGAAAGATGCAATTTCTGCTGAAAAAGATGAATTTTTAAATCAAAAAGGCAAATTGTAAAAAAAAATAGATGAATTTTAATCTAAAAAATATTTCAGTTTGATTTTTCAACACCAGAATATGACTTTTAAACAAAAAAAAAGATGACTTTCTATTAAAATTGTTGAATTTTTAACCAGACAGTTGCATTTTTATCCAAGAAAGATGAAATTTCTACTGAAAAAGATGAATTATTTAATTAAAAAGACGAATTTCCAAAAAATATCTGGATTTTCATCAAAAAAAGATTTTATTTTGACTTTTCAACATCAAAATATGAGATTTAATTAGGAAGTGAATATTCTACGAAACAGTTGAATTTTATACCAAAAAGAATGACTTTTTAACAAAATTGTTGAATTTTCACCTAAACAGTTGCATTTTTATCCAAAAAAGATGCAATTTCTACTAAAAAATAAGATTTTCTGAATCAAAAAGACGAATTTCCAAAAAAATAGTTGAATTTTCGTCCCAAAATGATTCAAGTTTGACTTTTTAACATTAAAATATGAGTTTTAAATAAGAAGTAAATTTTCTACGAAGACACTTGACTAATTTACACAAAAGGACACATTTTCAACAAAACTGTTGCATTTTTACCCAAAAAGGATGACGTTGTAACAAAATTGTTGAATTTTCAAACAAATAGTTGCATTTTTACCCAAAAAGTTGCAATTTCTACTAAAAAAAGATGATTTTTTAAATTAAAAAGACGAATTTTCATAAAAATATTCTAATTTCATCCGAAAAACATTTTAGTTGACTTTTCAACATCAAAATATGAATTTTAAATAAGAAGTAAATTTTCTACGAAACAGTTGAATTTTAAACGAAGAAGAATGACTTTTTACCAAAATTGTTGAATATTCAACCAGTTACATTTTTATCCAAAAAAGATGCAATTTCTAATAAAAAAGATGATTCTCTGAATCAAAAAGACGAATTTTCAAAAAAAATAGTTGAATTTTCGTCCAAAAATGATTTCAGTTTGACTTTTTAACATTAAAATATCAGTTTTAGATGAGATGTAAATTTTGTACGAAGATACTTGAATTATTTACAAAAAGGACAAATTTTCAACAAAACAGTTGAATTTTTAACCAAAAAGGATAACTTTTTAACAGAATTGTTGAATTCTCAAACAAATAGTTGCATTTTTATCCAAGAAAGATGCAATTTCTACTAAAAAAGATGAATTTTTTAAATAAAAATATATTTTCGAAAAAATAGTTGAATATTTATCCAAAAAAGATTTCAGTTTGACTTTTCAAAACAAAAATATGAATTCTAGACAAAAAGTAAATTTTCTACGAAATAGTTAAATTTTCAACAAAACAGTTGATTTTTCAACAAAAAATATGCATTTTTAACCAATCAGTTACATTCTTAGCCAAGAAAGATGCAATTTCTACTATAAAAGATGCATTTTCAAAACAAAAAAAATGTTGAATTTTCATCCGAAAAAGATTTTAGTTTGATTTTTCAACATCAAAATATGAATTCTGAACAAAAAGTAATTTTTCTACGAGTATACTTGAATTTTCAATCCAAAAAGACGAATTTTCCACCAAATAGTTTCATTTTTATCCAAGAAAGATGAAAGTTCTACTAAAAAGATGAATTTTTAAATTAAAAGGATAAATTTTCAAAAAAATAGTTGAATTTTCATCCAAAAAAGAGTTCAGTTGACTTTTTAACACAAAAATATGAATTTAAAAAAAAATAGTTTTCTACGAGGATACTTGAATTTTCAAGGAAGGCACTTGAATTTTCAACTCAAAAATTGGAATTTTCAACAAAACAGTTGAATTTCCAACCAAAAGGGATAACTTTTTAAGAAAATTGTTGAATTTTCAAACAAAGCCGAAAATTTATAACTAAATAAAATAATATTCAGAAGGACAAGAGAATAACTGCAAAAAAAAAGAAATAGAAATACTAGGCAAATAAATTACTAACAAGAATATTATATCAGGGTTACGGCAAAACTTCATTTTAAAAATTCCCTAATTTTCTGACCATTAATATTCAAAGACCAGAATCTTAAACTTGTAACATTTTTAACATAAAATCCTTTATAAACGGAATAAAACAATTTAAAATTAAATTGAAGAAATTTCAAATTTATTCTTCTTGTCAGTTATTTAAATTTATCGAAATTTCCTAAATTTTGCAAGATTTTTTTTTTTTGAAATCCCTGATTTTTCCCTGACCACTAAAATTTCCTGATTTTTGTAAAAATTGTTGTTGGCTAGGTTCGTTTTTCGCTTACAAGATTTTATCAATGTGTAAAGTTAAATTCATATTAACTTTCTGTACAATTACTGCGAATAGTTCGTTTAATTTTCGAGTTTCCAAAAATTACATAAATGAATGAACGTAATTAATAATTATTATAATATAATAAATTAATAATTACGTAAATAAATAAATAATTCGAGTAATAATAAATAATAATAAATAAAATAAAATATATAATAAAAAGTAGGAATAATTTAAGTACGGTCCCTTAGGCAATACTGTAATATATTTACTGCAACCATACCTAATGGGAAGTCCAAAGGAGTTTTAGTCAGCTGTTCTGTAAAATTATAAACAATTTGTTTGTCTTTACTGTCCCTTTGATAGAAAAGAGCTAATTTGAGATTGAAAACATACCTTTGGATTTGTTTGCCGAGGCATTACTTAAAATATTATCCAGGACGGCTTCTGCGTTATAGTCCAGCTCTATTATTTTTCTTTTAAGATCCGATTCGGGAACTGTGTCACCTACAACATTTCGAATCGTTTCGATACACGACATTAACTTGGCCGATTCCAATTCTGAGAGGGCAGGACTTTTGAAACTTGCAGACTGCTCATCGAGTTCTTCCTCGTTGTCTTCGGCGATCTTGGAATCGGTGAGAAAGGAGGAAATGTCGGCCTGTTTATTTCTATCGAACATGAATTGTTCGGCTAAAAACAATTTCTATTTATTAATAAAGAATAATAATTTTAAGCACTTATTGAAATTACAATATCAGGATGGTGATTCGGCGGACAATTTCAAATTCCCAGTCATTTCGCGGGCAAGTTTTTCAATTTTCCCGGTCAACTAAAAGTAAAATATTCATATTTTTCGCAAAATGCGAACATTTATTACAATTCATGACGTTCATTCTAAACATCCTTTAATATAACAGAGCAAAACATTGCACGAAAAATTAATTTTGAAACAAGTACTTCAATCTTCCACTGAAAAATAAAATTTTTTTTTTACAAAAATGGAACACTTGAACTTCCAGTTGAAACAATTAATTTTCAACAACAAAAAAACGGATTTTCTATAAAATACTTCAATTTTCAATCAAAGTGATGAATTTCAAAATAATATTATGAATCTTCAATTGTATTAGTTGAATTTGGGGCCAAAAAGATAAATTTTCAACTAAAAATGATTAATATTTAACTGGGACACTTAAATTTTTAACCAAAGAGATAAATTTTTAAACAGAAAGATTAATTTTCAAATAAAAACATGAATTTTCAATCAAAAATACAATTTTTCAACAAAATATATGCATTTTTAACGAAATAGTTTAATTTTTAATTAAAGAAAACAAATTTTCAATCAAATAGTTGAATTTGGAACTAAAAAAATAATAATTTTCAACCGAAAATGGAATAGTAACATTTTTAATTGTAAAAATTAATTTTAAGCCAAACATAAAGAGTTTTTAACTAAAACAATGAATCTTTAACTAAAATAATTTAATTTTCTAACAAAAAAAAATAATTTTTACTTAAAAAGATAAATTGTCAACCAAAACTAATAGTAAATATTTAACTGAAATAGTTGAATTTTAAACCAGAAAGATGATATTTTAACTAGAATAATTGTATTTTATACCAAAATGATTAATTTTTAACCAAGAAGATTAATCTCTACCAAAAAATACGAATTTTCAACTAAAAAAGATAATTTTTCATCATCTTAAAAAAAAATAATAAATAATAATTTTCACCAAGACTTGAACTTTCAACCAAATAATTTTATTTCCAACCTAAAAGATTAATTTTCAACTCAATGATAAATATTTAACTGGAATACTTTAATTTTTAACCGAAAACAAGAATTTGTAAACAAGAAGATTAACTTTCAAAGAAAAATAAGATAATTTTCTACCAAAAAAATCGATTTTTTAATAAAAGTGATGAATTTTCAAATAAAAACATGAATCTTCAAATGGAATAGTGGAAACTCGAACCGAAAAGATGCATTTTCAACTAAAAATGATAAATATTTAACTGGAATACTTAAATTTTCAACCCAAAAGATGAATTTTTAAACAAAAAGATTAAATTTCAAATATCAGCATTAATTCTTAACCAAAAAATACAATTTTTCAACATATTCTATTAATTTGTTATGAAACAGTTGAATTTTTAATTAAAGAAGACAAATTATTGAATTTTCAAACAAAAAAATTAATTTTTACTAAAAAAAGATAATTTGTCAACCTAAACTTAAATTTCAAGTTAAAAAAAAAATAATGCTTAACCAAACAGATGAATTTTCAACTACAACCATGTAAATTTCAATTGGAGTAAGTTAAATTTTCAGTTAAAAAAATTACTTTAAACAAAAAAAAACTAACTTAAAAAACAGTTTAATTTACAAAGTGATGAATTATTAAATAAAACTGTAAATATTTAACTGGAATGGTTGCATTTTAAACCAGTAAGATGAATTTTCAACTGAAAAAGATAATTTTTCAACGAAAAATTGAATAATAAAATGTTTAGTCGAAAAATAAATGTTCAATCAAAGAGATGAAATTTCAACTAAAATTATGGAACATTCAACTGGAATACTAGTTACATCTTCAGTTTTAAAAAAATCAACCAAAAAACATCCAAAGAAAAAACCAGCTTTTAATCAAACCGCTCATTTTTCAACCAAATAAATGAATTTTTAATTAAAACTATGTATCTTCAACCAAAAAAGAAAAAAATTTAACAAAAGCGTTGAACTTTCAACCAAATAATTTTATTTTCAACCTAAAAGATGAATTTTCAAGTCAAATGATATATATTTAACTGGGAAACTTGAATTTTTAACCGAAAAGAAGAATTTTTTAACAAAAAGATTAACTTTCAAAGAAAAATAAGATAATTTTCTACGAAAAAATCGATTTTTTAATCAAAGTGATGAATTTTCAAATAAAAACATGAATTTTTAAATGGAATAGTGGAAATTCGAACCGAAAGGATGCATTTTCAACTAAAAATGATGAATATTTAACTGGAATACTTAAATTTGCAACCAAAAAGATGAATTTTTAAACAAAAAGATTAATTTTCAAATAACAGGATTAATTTTCCAACAAAAAATACAATTTTTCGACACATTACATTAATTTTTTACGAAACAGTTGAATTTTTAATTAAAGAAGACAACTTTTCAACCAGATAGTAGAATTTTTAGATTAAAAAATATTTTAAGCCAAACATAAAGAGTTTACAACTAAAAACAATGAATCTTCGACTGAAATGGTTGAATTTTCGAAGAAAAAAATTAATTTTTACTAGAAAAGATAAATTGTCAACCAAAACTTAAATTTCAACTTTAAAACATTAATGTTTAACCAAACATGAATTTTCAACTACAACTATGTAATTTTCAATTGGAGTAAGTTAAATTTTCAGTTAAAAAAAACTTTAAACAACAAAAAACTAACTTAAAAAAAACAGTTTAATTTACAAAGTGATGAATTATTAAATAAAACTGTACATATTTAACTGGAATAATTGAATTTTAAACCATAAAGATGAATTTCAACTTAAATTATAAATTTTTGACTAGAATATTTGAATTTTAGTCCAAAATGATTAATTTTTAACCAAAAAGATTATTATCTATCAAAAAAGGCGAATTTTCAACTAAAAATGATAATTGTCAACCGAAAATTGATTAATTGAATTTTTATTCAATAATTAAATATTCGACCAAAGAAATGCATTTTTAACTAAAGTTTAGGGAATATTCAACTAGAATATTAGTTACATTTTAGGTTTAAAAAAATGTCAACAAAAAAACATCCAAAGAAAAAACCAGTTTTCAATCAAACCGCTCATTTTACAACCAAAGAAATTAATTTTTAAATAAAATGATTAATCTTCAACCACTAAAAAAATTTATTTCTAATAAAAGAGTTTAACTTTTGACCAAATTCTTTTATTTCCAACACAAAGATGAATTTTTAACTAAAATCATAAATATTCAACTGGAATACTTGAATTTTTAACCAAAAAGATTATTTTATAAAAAAAAAGATTAATTTTCTACCAAAAAATACTATTTCTCAATAAAATGCATGCATTTTTAACGAAATAGTTTAATTTTTAATTAAAGAAGACAAATTTTCAATCGAATAGTTCAATTTTGAACTAAAAAAATAGTAA
This sequence comes from Andricus quercusramuli, assembly GCA_932178445.1. Taxonomy (NCBI): domain Eukaryota; kingdom Metazoa; phylum Arthropoda; class Insecta; order Hymenoptera; family Cynipidae; genus Andricus; species Andricus quercusramuli. The sequence continues at coordinate 9,594 of CAKNXH010056082.1, read as the reverse complement.
TTTTAACCAAAAATGGAATAGTAACATTTTTAACTGGAAGTATAAATTTTAAGGCAAACATAAAAAGTTTTCAACTAAAACAATTAATTTTCAACTGAAATAGTTGAATTTTCAAACAAAAAAATTAAGTTTTACTTAAAAAGATAAATTGTCAACCAAAACCAATAGTAAATATTTAACTGGAACAGTTAAATTTTAGACCAGAAAGATGATATTTTAACTGAAATGATGAATTTTTAACTAGAATAATTGAATTTCAGACCAAAATGATTAATTTTTACCAAAAAGATTAATTTCTACCAAAAATGACAAATTTTCAACTAAAAAAGATAATTTTTCAACCAAAAATTGAATAATAAAACGTTTAGTAAGAAAATAAATTTTCAATCCAAGAGATGAACTTTTAACTAAAATTATGGAATATTAAACTGGAATAATAGTTACATTTTAAGTTTAAAAAAAATCAACCAAAAGACATCCAACATTTCAACCAAAGAAATGAATTTTTAATTAAAACGAAGTATCTGCAAAAAAAATAATAATTTTCACCAAAAGAATTGAACTTTCAAACAATTAATTTTATTTCCAACCTAAAAGATGAATTTTCAACTCAAATGATAAATATTTAACTGGAATACTTGAATTTTTAACCGAAAAGAAGAATTTTTAAACAAGAAGATTAACTTTCAAAGAAAAATAAGATAATTTTCTACCAAAAACCCGATTTTTTAATCAAAGTAATGAATTTTCAAATAAAAAAAATATGAATCCTCAACTGGAATAGTTACATTTTCAACCAAAACTATGAATTTTCAACTAAAATGATGAACATTTAACTGGAACACTTGAATTTTCAACCAAAAAGATGAATTTTTAAACAAGAAGATTAATTTTCAAATAACAAGATTAATTTTCTACCAAAAATACAATTTTTCAACATGTTACATGAATTTTTAACGAAAAAGTTGAATTTTTAATTAAAGAAGATAAATTTTCTACCAAATAGTTGAATTTTGAACTGAAAAAATAATGATTTTCAACCGAAAAGGGAATAGTAACATTTTTAATTAGAAAAATTAATTTTAAACCAAACATAAGAGTTTCCAACTAAAGCAATGAATCTTCAACTTAAATGGTTGAATTTTCAGAAAAAAAAATTAATTTTTAGTAAAAAAAGATAAATTGTCAATCAAAACTTAAATTTCAAGTAGTAAGTTAAATTTTCAGTTAAAAAATTACTTTAAACAAAAACAAAAATAACTTTAAAAAACAGTTTAATATTCAAACAAAGTGATACATTTTTTAATAAAATTGTAAATATTTAACTATAATAGTTGAATTTTAAACCAGAAAGGCGAATTTTCAACTAAAAATGATAATTGTCAACCAAAAATTGATTAACTGCATTTTTATTCAATAATTAAATGTTCAACCAAAAGGATGAATTTTTAACTAAAGTTTAGAGAATATTCAACTGGAATAATTGTTACACTTTCAGTTAAAAAAAAGAAAATGTCAACCAAAAAACATCCAAAGAAAAAACCAGTTTTTAATCAAACCGCTCATTTTTCAACCAAAGAAATTAATTTTTAATTAAAACGATGAATCTTCAACCTAAACAAAATTAATTTTTAACAAAAAAGCTTAACTTTCAACCAAAAAATTGTATTTCCTATTTAAAAGATGAATTTTCAACTAAAATGATAGATATTTAATGCGAATACTTGCATTTTTAACCGAAAAGAAGAATTTGTAAACAAGATTAATTTTCTGCAACAAAAAAACGAATTTTTAACAAAATTATATTTTCAATCAAAGAGATGAGTTTTCAACTAAAATGAAAAATATTCAACCAAAAAAAATTAATTTTTAACGAAGCAGTTCAACTTTCAGCTAAGTAGTTTTTTTCGCTAAAAAATAAGAATTCTCAACGAAATATGTAATAGATGACATTTCAACCAATATTTTTATTTCAAATCAAAAACAGTCGAATTGAATAAAAATAGGCGAATTTTCAATAATATAGTTAAATTCTTAATCAAAACAGATTAATTTTCTACTAAACAGTTACATTTTAAACGAAACAAATATTAAATTTATACCAAAAGATATGAATTTAGAAACCAAAGACGAATTTTCAATCAAGAAAATTTTTCTTAGACAGGTTGTTAAATTTTCAAGCTAAAGACGAATTTCCTACCAGGTAGTTAAACTTTTAAGTCAAAAAGACGAAATTTCCATCAAATAGTTTAATTTTCAAAATCAGGAAACAAAAATTTGTCAAACAAAAAAAAATGAATTTTCAAGCATAAAAGTTTAAATCGTTTAAATCGCCGTATAAATCGAGGAAAAAATTGTCGGTTTGCAACAATTTTTCAGGGTCATTGAAATGAAAAAATTCGAACTCTTAGGCAATTTCAAGTTAGAAAAATAAAAAAATAAACCATTAATATTTTTTTAACTAAATACTTTTTGAGTGAGAAACCAAATTAATTTTATTTAGAGTCATTTCAAATTTCGGTTAAATATTCAAGGCTTAAATTTAGCATACATAATAAAAATATTTCAAATTGAATGGGTTAAAAATGGAAATGAAACAGTTTAATTTTTAAAGTTAAAATTTATTCTATTATTTAATTTTGAATAGTTAGAATCATCTTGTAAATTGTACAAGTTTTAATACTCGAACTACAATTAAATTTTAAATATCATTAATTAATTTATATTTGAACCAAAAATACAAATTTTAAACGAAAAAGTTAATTTTCAAGGAAATAGTTCAACTTTTTATCAAAATAGTTGAATTTTCAATCTAAAAAGACGAATTTTTAACAAAACAGCTGAATTTTCAACCAAAACAAATTAAAATTCTAACAAATCAGATGAATTTTTGAACCAAAAGGACAATTTTTCGAAAATCTAGAAAGAAAGAAAATTTCAACCACATTGTTGAATTTTCAAGCCAAAAAGACGAATTTTTAACAAAACTGTTGTACTTTCAGCAAGAAAAAATGAAATTTCTAACAAATCAGATGAATTTTTGAACCAAAAAGACAAATTTTCAACAAAAAAATAATCTTCAAGCAAATAGTTAAACTTTTTACCAAACAGTTTAGTTTTCAGGAAAAAAATGAAACTTCCAACAAATCAGGTGAATTTTTGAACCAAAAATACAAATTTGAAACGAAAAAGTTAATTTTCAAGGAAATAGTTCAACTTTTTATCAAAATGGTTGAATTTTCAATCTAAAAAGACGAATTTTTAACAAAACAGCTGAATTTTCAACCAAAACAAATTAAACTTCTAACAAATCAGATGAATTTTTGAATCAAAAAGACAAATTTTCGAAAATCTAGAAAGAAGGAAAATTTCAACCACATTGTTAAATTTTCAAGCCAAAAAACGAATTTTTAACAACAAAAATAATCTTCAAGCAAATAGTTAAACTTTTTACCAAATAGTTTAGTTTTCAGGAAGAAAAATGAAACTTCCAACAAATCAGGTGAATTTTTGAAACAAAAAGACAAATTTTCAAAAATCAAGAAGGAAAGAAAATTTCAACCACAATGTTGCAGTTTTAAGCGAAAAAGACGAATTTATTTACCATTGAGCTGAATTTTGAAAATATGAATTTTCAAGAAAAAGGCAATCTACAAGCAAACAGTTAAACTTTCTACCAAAATAGTGGCATTTTCAAGCCAAAGACGCATTTTTAACAAAACACTTGGATTTTCGATTAAAAAGGATTAATTTTGAACAATAATAGTTGAATTTTCTTATTGTGTTCTATTAATTCAGTTCGCACTTAAGTGAAAACCGAGAAAAAGGGGAAGAGACAGTGAATTATGCGATAAATATGAATTTTTACAATTTAAAGATAAATAATAATAGTATAAATAATCATCGATGTTTATTTTTAATGCCATTAAAATATTAGGTTAGAAAAGTGGAATTTTTTTTTATAAAATAAAGTTAACAGAGAAAAAATTAATAAAATCAATCAATCTTGGTCTAATTTACTAATATTTCTTCTAATGGTGCGAAATTATTTTCAGTTTACAAGGTGATAGTGTTTTTTTGATGATTCATCATTTTAGTTGAAAAACCTTTGTTTTTTGTTCAAAATTTAAGTAATTTTTTAACATTCTTTTTTACTGAAAATTTAAATATTCCATTTTTGGTTGAACATTTATCTTCGTCAGTTAAAAATTCAACTATTGAGTTAAAAATTCACGTATTTTTTTTTAAATTAATCTTTTTTGGTAGAAAATTAATCATTTCGGTTCAAAATCAGATTTTTTTATTGAAAATAAATCACAACTTGTAAAATTAATAATCAATATTCAAAAATGTATGATTTTAGACCATGTAGACAAGAAACATTAACATATTATTTACGTTTCGCTAGTCAAAAAACGATAATATCAATTAATTAATTTTCTTCAGTTGAAACTTTGTCTTTTTTTGTAGAATATTAATCTCCTTGGTGGTTTATTCACCCTTCTGGTTGAAAATTCCACTATTAGGTTAAAAATTCATTTGAAAATTAAAATATTTAGTTGGAAATCAATGTATTTTGTTAAAAATTATTGCATGGTAGAAAATTATTTTTTAAAATTGAAAATTAATTTTTCTTTTGTTGAAAAATAGTGTTTTTATTGAAAATATATTTTTCAAACTAAAAACTTAACTAAACCTTGTCAAAAATTGTGTTTGATATACATTTAATCTTTTTGATAGAAAATCTATTTTTTGTATTTCTTTCTTGGGAAAACATGACTCTTTTTGGTTTGAAATTACATTTCTTTGGTTGAATATTAGTTTCTTTTTGATTGAAAGTTAATTTCTTAAATAACAATTTAACTATTCAATTTTTTGTCGATTTTATGTTGAACATTCAACTATTTCGTTGAACATTTATTTTATTTAGTTGAAAACCTATTTCTCTAACTTAAAATTAAACTATTCCATTTTTTGTTGGAAATTTACCTGTTTTGGCTTAAAATTAATTTATTTTGTTGAAAAATTGTCTTTTTTGGTAGCAATATAACATTTCTGGTTAAAAATTGAACTGTTTGGTCAAAAAGTTAATTGTTTGTGTGAAGATAGATAATTTTAGTTAAAGTTAAATTTCTTTTTATAAAAGTAAAACATATTTTGTTGAAAACTCGTCCAAAATTCCATTATTTTGGCAGAAAATGTATACTTTTGGGTCATGAATTATACTTTTTTTCTCAGAAATTTGTCTTTACAACTTAAAAATTCAACGTTTTGAATGAGATTTTTTTTAATTGATTAAAAAATCTTTCTTCCTTGAAAATGCAACCCTTCTGTTGAAAATTCCAATTTTTTGGTTTAATTTAAGTTTTTTATTGAAAATTAAAAAAGAAATGATGGAAATATCAACTATTACACTTTTTGTTGAAAATTCATTTTTTTATCAAAGATTCTTGGTTGAAAATTAATTATATTTCTATACAAAATAGTCAAGCTTATTCGAATTTAGAGGTTAGGATGACAGGGAATTTATCTAAAATTCTAAAATGTAATTACTATTTTTCTAGTTTGAACGGTAGTTATTTAATATTTACTAACAATATACTCACCACCAGGAGAAACACAGAATTCATCTTCCACAGAATGTCCATAAACGTCATCGTAACCTTCGTACTCTGCCAAAATAAAACGTAATTAAACTAAAATTACGAAACAAACCCAACCTTCTTTTTTTCACAAATGTTGACAAATTTTTCGGAATTAAAATAATCCCAAACATCTTTTGAATGAAAATCATGAAAACTGTTGAGAGTTGAGAAACTAAACTCGCCTAACCTCAAAAGGAGACACTTACCATCGGAATAATTCATACAGCGAACGTCCCGATGTCGCGACATTTTTTCAGCAGTTTTATTTCTTGCGTTTCATTCACACTTTCTCACTTCACGATAAAAATTGTGAAAAACATGACCAAAATTGCACAAAATCAAATATATCTTTGACAAAACGAACGTTTTTTTAACCGTTCTGAACTGTTCTCAACACGAAACAGATGTTCCTAATTCTCCGATCCGGATGCACTGCGCATGCGTCGAACCAACAGCCTCATTGGTAGTTATATAACGATTTAATATGGCTGTATACTGGTGCTGAATATTGGCACCATCGACATATGTAACGGTATGCACCGTTTTTGAAACCAAAGCATTGGGGCGCTAAGACCCTTTCACTTAACACTCCGTGAACTACTAAACCTATTGGCGGGAAATTCAAATGGTTTAGAATTAAAAGTTGATATTATACGTATATGAATGGTAATTGCATAATTATTATTGTATTATAATGGTATTTTAGGGAACTATAGACTAATTGCGTTATAGATATACTTATGTTATATGTCAAACCCAAAAATTGATACATTCGATATTTTTACTACGCAGTTAAGAATCCATGGTAGATTTTGAGGTTAGAAATATGAGACTTGAGCTATTTTTAGTATCATTAATGGGTCATGGCGCCAGTCAAACGCTATAAAAAACCGACCCTTAGACTTTCAACAGGAAACCGTCACCCAAGATGATTGACGAGCATCCTGTCTAAAATTCGAACTTTGGACCCAAGTCCTTGAGCTGTCACTCACTTTAATTGCCTAAAAATAGTAGGAGGAGTAAAGTGACCTCATTTATGATTGGTTATTTGACGATAAAACTGAGTGACGTCAGCATTCTCATTGGTTAAACGCTAAAAGTAGGGATAAATCCCGCCCAAAATGAGCTTTTAAATATAGATGCAGAGCACAAAAAGGTCAGATTATCATCTCTCGGCGCGCTCCTTTCAAACCTTGAACCTGCGACTCTCGTCTTTTCTTGTATTTATCTTAGTTTTGGACTTAGAAACTTTAATTGGACTAGATAAATGTGATAGAATATTCGCGCTCGTGAACCGTGCCTTAGTGTTCGGCTCAGTTTAAGTGTTAGTGCTACGCTTACTTGTGTGCGTGTCTAGGATAGAATTAATAAGAACTAATTATTAATACGAAATAATTATGTTGATTTAGTTATCTGACTATAAATGGATAATGTCTAATCCAACTTCGGAATTGTTCGACCTTATAGAAGTGTTCTCCGATTCTCAATACCAACCTCTTCAAATTTGCCGCGTCTACCATGAACTTCACTATGTGATCATCGTTGTTTATTCACGGAATAATATTGAAGAATACGTTATTCATGAACAATTAAACGTCGACGAATTATAATAAATCAATTGATTTCACTACAAAGTTAAATTCAGTGTTAGTGTTATTAATTTATTTAAACCTGACCTACTTTTCGCGGCTAGTGGTTTCAACCACTCAACGACAGGTAACGAATCCACACCTTCGACGTATCATGGCGCTGTTCCTACGGAATTAAATCGACTACAGCGCCTGGGACGTAACACATATAGAAATGGACCGATAACCCTGTGGGAAGCACTGAAATTGGCTTTTGAGAGAGAGAAAACATTTGAGGGGTGAAACTGTCTCTTTCTATTCCAGGACTGTGTCAAGTGAAACGGATGCCCCGCGCATTGCCTAAATATTCATTATGGTTAATTTGTTCGTAAACAATTATAAATAATAGATTATAAATATGTAGGTATGGTGAATTAAAAATTTAAAAACCGTAAAAAAAATGTTCAAATTTGCTTATTTAAAGAACTTGGAAACCTTAAATTCTTCTTGCCATTTGATTGAAAATAATCCTTTTGTAAGAAGAAATTTCATATAAAAGCATCAATATTAAAGTATTTGAGGTATAAAGTGAATGTTTAAAGGAGGTCTGTTTAACATTTCTATGAATAGGTACTTATCAGATATACATTTAAATAGCACGTATAGGCTCTCGACTCAGGAGATTAATAATAGTGTAAAACTGTAAAGTGTCACAAATTTGAAAAATGGGGTCATCCAATTTTTCAAAGATTAATCTTAGTAGTTTAAGATAAAAAAAAAGTGTACAATGGAAAATTAAATTTATTTTTCAACAAAAATTTCCAGTTTTCTAACCTTATATTTTAAAATTATTAGAAATAAGCTTCAATGTTTATTTACAATGTTATTATCTAGTCAACGAATGATCAAAATTCTATTCAATTATTTCCATCTTTTCCCGTTTCTTCACTTGAAGCGGACTAAACTAATAAAGCCCAATAAGAGGATCCAACTATTTTTGGTTGAAAGTTCCTTATTTGCCATTAAAAAGTCTTCTGTTAAATTTTTGGTTTAGAATTCATCTTTTTGGTTAAAAAATTCATTACTTGGTTGAAAATTGAATTATTTTTTTGGAAACTCTTAAATTTTGTTAAAAATTCTTTCTTCTTGATTGAAAATTGGACTGTCTGCTTCTAAATTAAACAATTTGCCACAGGCTGCCACCATTTTCAATATTTATACACATTAAATTATAATTAAATAAACTTTGACAGGCAAATTATAAACAAAACACATAGTGGGGCATTCGCGATACAAAGCACGGTCCTGTGCTTCGTCAAGCTCCACCCATCGAAAGTACTCTCGACCAATTAGGTGTATCGAGAAAGAGACAGTTTCACCCCTCAAATGTTTTCTCTCTCTCAAAAGCCAATTTCAGAGCTTCCCACAGGGTTACCGGTCCATTTCTATATGTCGATGATTGGCACCAAAATGGATATAGTTCAGGCCGCGCACTGGTTGGCCGCAGTTGGCGCGCAATTCAAAATTGGAATTGAAAGCAATTCTTGTAATGGAAATGAATCATCATTGAAAAATGCACAAGAATGTATGTAAATTGTACAATTTATACAGAGTGTCCCAGACTCAAGTGTCCGGACTTATATAGCCGTATAAAAATAAAAAAATAAAACTAAAATTCAATTTCCAAAAATCAGTTGAAGTTTTAGTTTTTTAGTTATAAAATATTTAAGCTGATCCAATCAGGAGCGCCGTATAAACAGCCGTGTGTGCGTGAACGTGATTCCAACGTACCCAGCAGACACTGTTATAGAACTGTGATGTAACAGTTCTAGAACAGAAAAGAACAGGTTCTGTAACATACTTAGAACATACTTAGACCATGATCTGAGTAATGTCGTCCCCAAATGAATGTAGCTGTTCTATAACGCTGTTACAGAACCATGTTCTGTCAGGGATCTGTAACAATTCTGGAACAGCGTTATATGTAAAAAAATATATTTAGAACAATTTAGGAACAGTGTTACAAAATAAACATGTTCTGTAATAGTGCCGTAACACATATGTAACAGTGTTACGATGTAAATTTGTTCTGTAATCGTTCTATAACAATTCTGGAACAGCGTTATAAGTGAAAATGTATTTTTAGAACAATTCAGGAACAGAGTTACAAAAGAACATTTTTCTGTTATAGTGCCGTAACACATATGTCACAGTGTTACGATGTAAATTTGTTCTGTAATCGTTCTGTAACAATTTCATAACAGTGTTACAAGGTTATGTAAAAAAAATGTTTTTTGTATTATTGCTGCACTTTGTTTATATTTTAAATAACACAATTTCACGCACGGTCCTCTATACATATAATCGCACGCTTAAACCCG
>CAKNXH010056081.1:27627-95833 GCA_932178445.1 Andricus quercusramuli | reverse complement strand
CACACAGGCTCAATAGCTGGGGTAGAGATCAAAATAATTTGAATTTTTAATTATTAATTATTTATCGTTAAAATGGACGATCTGCCTAGAAACTAGTCGTGACATTAAACTACCAAAGGAATGTACACCTCAACCAGGAATAAAATACTAAAGATAGTTACTTTCCGAGGAATTTCAGAACGCTCAAAAAGAATTAACAAAATTTTTGATCGTTTTTAAACCAAACTATATTCTGTTTTATCAAAATGCTTATGCGAGAATCATTTAATACCAACGATTTTAGCTTGAACAAATCCCACTACTTTTAGTTGTTATCTTATAATAAGGTCTTTGATTTCCATACTACCATTACGAATAATTCCTTTTCCAATCACTTTAATAATTGAAGCGAAAGCTATTCAACATTTTTCCTTAATTTTAGAGTTATCAATTACAGCATTAGCCGGGTGCCAAGAACTCATCGGAACCTCCACTTCCCCAAAACTATCACAACTAATATCTCTGATTTCCCTTTCCATAATTGAATGTGGAAAACTACCCACTAAATCGTGATCTGATTCAGATTTCACACGCGACAATTGTGGATGATATTGAACGACAATTACACATGGGCCCACATGACACTGATTATATTTCGACGCAGAACGATGAGTAGATTTGTTCGCATTCAAAACCTTAACTTTTTCAGGATTAACATCCTCGATTCGTCTGTTCTTATTACTCAAGTCCAGATCTAAGTTAACTGAGGAAATTTGTTGATTCAACTGTCATTTCCTTGACAAAAACTGACGATGGTCTGGTGGTAGATGTAAATCATCTCCTTCCTTAACTGATGACAAAACATTAGTAATGATGGTAACGGAAGTTGAGGATCTTGATTCTCCTCCATTTCCATATCATGAATTTTTTGGGGAAACTATGTTCCCCAAATATGCCGAATTTTGCGTCCTTGTTATGAATAGAAACAAGAGCACGTTTAAACGCAATGGTGACTGACGCCGACCGGAAAAGGAATGCCACCTTATCTGATACACATTTCTGGCAAACCCTCTCAACAAATTAATTGTAACACCATGTGATTAATTTAATTGAATTCCATCCTTCTATGGCTTCACATAGCTTCAAAAAGACTTAGAAATTAAATGAAATCACAACAACTCAGAGAAGTTTTTCTTACGATGTGAACACTTTAATGGCTGAGCCCCGAATCATCAGTACACTCGATTCAATTTCTTCTGATTGTAGAAACAATTTTTTGTTAATTAAGTGTAAATTTTGACTATAATGAGGTAGAAAAATTGCGTTTTTTGCACAGTTCTTAACAAAGCCCGTAGAATTTCTTGCGATGAAATGTTCTAAATTTGCACCTTCTCTGAATAACTTGAGCTATTCAATTCAAATCGAAAATCAACACAAATGATTACATGATTTTTGTAATTCAGAAAAAGTGAAAGTTCCGTCTGTTTTATCGAAAAAATAATTTAAGAAATGGAAATCGCTTAAACTATTATGAGTAGTAATAAAAGTGCACTATTCTAGTATTCATTTTTGACATCCGTACAAATTAAGCCATTCCTCTAAAAAAAATTCGAACTTTGCTGAAAATGCAATTCTACCGACAACATCCACGTCATTCTTTTTTTATTTGCATCTATTATTATTTTTGACATTTTTATTGAAGTTTTTCCAGAATTTTCAGAAAGAGAATTTGGTTTTGTTAATTCTGAACAGTATAAATCACAATTTGACAAATATTATAATTTTAAACGATGTATATTGCAAGAACTTATATTTAAGGTTCCCACTCTGGAAACTTTTCGATTTTACAATTATAATATTAAAATTATACAGTTTGACGACAAGTTTAGACGCGTGCAATATTTAAGGGGGTATTTCTATTTGACCAGACCGAAAAATCGATTTTTATATTTTTTATTTGTTGATAGTATATAGTAGGTGGAAATTGTACGCTATGGGATTTCTTTTGTTCGGAATTTTTAACGAAGCTGCAGCAGGGTCAACTGCACAGAGTAGAGAGTACTTAGCCGCACGCTGTGGAGGGCCGCTTCGGTCATAAATGTGCATAATAGAGTCATTGTTCGTCTCAAACAGATTTTACTTCCCCAATACGATGTTCCGAAAGCATTTATAGATTTGGATCCAAGTTCTAGTCAAAACTGTCAGTGTTAGGTCTAAATTTCCAGTGTCACGCTACATGTCGAGCAAGTCGTTTTTCTCAAAACACGATTTTTTTAAATGGCTGACATGATTCCGTCAAAACCACTGGACCGATTAAGCTCAAATTTGAAGGATATATTGAGCATATGTTTGACTGTAGCCCGAACTAAAATAAATAAAAAATAATGATTTTTTAATTTTTAGCAAGTCAAAAACTACCCCCAAAAAAAGTAAAAATTCGCAAACAAAATTTCAAATGAGCGCCATTTTGTCAATTCTCAATATTTTTAATCTGCTTCAGTCTCGGATATAGCCGTGCTCGTATATTTTAAGAATCTCTTCGATTTTTTTGCTTCAGATGACCTGGAGCAGCTGAATCATGTCAGCCAGGTGAGCGTGTCGTTTCCGGGACAAATTTTTTGAAATGCTACAGCGCGCTCTATTATTCCCTTTTTAATTGGTAACTATGTTTTTTTCTTTAGTTTAAGATCTGCTTGAAAATGTAAGAGAAAATTCCATTCAAAAATAGTAACAATTGTATTTTTTATGAATTTTTTAAAAACGCCTGAAAAAAGCTCGGTCAAATGAAAATACCCCCCTAGTGCTTTCATTTGAGAAGGATGTAATTATGAACATTTTTTGTAATTTTAGTTAAATTGTAAATGTATACAATTAACAATTCTTTAATTTTTAACAGTGACAATCTCAGTCTGAATTCATTTTTTAACGGAAATCTTATAGATTCTTATCTTATAAAGTCTGCTCAATCACCTAATATTTCTATGATTCAAGTAAAAAAATTCAAAGGTTTGAATGTTAAATTTTCAATGTAATTTTAATGTTTCAAATAACTGAACAAAGTTTATAAAATATTTAAATCATATAGTCATTTTATTGCGTTCGAACCACTTGTGTTATTCCCTCGCCATCCTTTTTGTTACGAATTTTGTTAAGAACTGAATTGAAGTGAAGTGTTCATTATTTTTGAAAACAAATACAGTGAAATCTCACTTATTGCAAGACTCACTTATTCAAATTCTCTCATGCCAAGGCCGTAGCCAGAAAAGTTGTTCGGGTGGTGATGGTGGGGGGGGGGGGGGGGTATACAGAAGGAAAAAATTTCAGGGAGGGCGGCTATGCAGTAAAGAAAATTTCAGAAGAAGGGATATGCAGTGGCACACAGGAGAGTATATTTATATTATGTACAAGTTTCGAGAATTTCGGGGAAAGGGGGTTCAAGCCCGCCTCATCCCCGCCCTGGCTACGGCCTTGTCTCACGCTCGGATATTGCAAGTGGAAAAACTCCTCCACCTTATACCACTACCCCTGTACAGTCTCACCCGCGTCAGTGGCTGACCAATTAAAAAGAGGCCCGAAGAACAGGAAGCCATCGTTTGCATGTATGCGCAAATGCAAGGACGTACACATGCTTACAGCGCGCGCATCGACGCACAGTGGGGAAAAAGTACATTTTTTGGTTCAAAATACCATTCCTGCTGAATCTGTGGACCGATTAAGATATTTTTTTCTTTGAAAAGCTGAGAAAATTCTGGAGAGAATTCTCGAGGCCGATTTTTGAAAAAGATCTCCAGTTTTTTATGATTAAACAAATATGTTGTAAAAAAATGACAATTTTTTGAGTTTAGTCCTCTGGCTTCTTAGAAATAAAATGAAAATTTTCGCAATCAACTCAATATGATAGTGTAACATTACTAGAAGATTATCCGATAGCGAGCAATGAACACAAAAATTTGTTAATAAACAAATAATATGTTAAAATTCATTTTCGCGATTTTCATTATTTTCATATTATTTTTCCTCATATTGTAAGTAATTAATCGCATAACATCACTATGATGGAAAAATTCCATATGTAAATAATAATTAACAATAATATAAACAAATTTCATTAAAAAATGTGCACTTTGCACGGAAAAAAAAAGTTCATTAAACTTTCTTGAAGTATTACAAGAGTCGGGGATGAGAGCGAACCTTGAACAAATTTTCTATATTCTGTATAACTTTCAGGATTTAATATAGAACTAACCTAGAATAACTCTACAAGAATTCTGTAAACTTTATATTGAACTCCGATTTGAAAAAGTTTAATAAAATATATAGAGAAATTCATGAAAGAATGCTGAAAACTTTCGTAGAAATCACAATTGAGGTATTGAAAGTTTGTAATCACATAATTATAAGGATTAAATACCTCAATTCAGTCAAATGTATAGAAAAATTCTTCAAAAAATGTTGAAAAATCTCATAGAAATTCGATTCGAAGTATTGAGTGTTTGTGAACTACTTCAATCTAAGATCTATAGACTTCAGTTCTTTAAAATGTAGCTGCGCAGTCGCTACCATGCGCAGGCAGCGACTTTTCCGTATCGCTCCCGCGTGAAAAAAAAGAATTCAAGTCTTAGAGAACATTAGCACGCGTTGAAAATTAAAATATTAAGTTTGCCAATAACCGACACATCTCTAAATGGTAAATACACTACCCGGCTGCACCGGAACGTGCACCAGGTCGTTCAAGACGTCATCTACGAGAACTTTTTTAGAATCTCAATTGTATCAATAGCCAAAATAACTACCAATGTTGAGTCGACGATCAGGATGCACCGGAACGTGCACCAGGTCGTTTGGCACGTATTCTACGAGAACTGCTTTAAAATTCAAATTGTGTCAACATCCAAAATAATTAAGTGTTGAGTCGACGATCCAGGTGCACCGAGTACGCACCAGGTATAGTTCAGCACGTATTCTACGAGAACTTTTTAGAAATTTGAATTGTTTCAACCACCAAATTAACTACCGTCGACTCACCATTGGTAGTTATTTTGGTAGATAAACCTCAAGATTTCTAAAGAAATCATCAAGTCAAGCTCCCTTCGATCGTTTTTTATATTAAGAAAATATGAGAGAAAACAAAGTTTTCATATTTTTGTTTCGGTCTTACGATCCATTTAGAAAAAATTGAAAAACTAAATCCAGTCAAAATTCCTTTTTATTGACGTTTTGGCCCCATCTGTGGGCCTTCATCGATACAAACATCTTAAAGAATAATCAGAGTCAATCATAAATATACGTCGAAGCGAATGACAACATTTTAAAATTTGGTGAAGTCAGATATCATTCTGAAGTTTTAAAAATCATTATGAAGTTTGTAAAAAAAGTATTGGGAAACTATAAAGTCCAAGGAACTTTCACAATATGTTAAAAAAGGTTCATATTTTGTAATTAAAATGCTGTGAAACAGCTAACAAACTGATGTTTTTTCACAAACTTCATAGTGATTTTTAAAACTTCAGAATG
Organism: Andricus quercusramuli; assembly: GCA_932178445.1. Taxonomy (NCBI): domain Eukaryota; kingdom Metazoa; phylum Arthropoda; class Insecta; order Hymenoptera; family Cynipidae; genus Andricus; species Andricus quercusramuli. Next base: position 90,340 of record CAKNXH010056081.1, on the reverse strand, counting down.
ATCTGACTTTACAAAATTTGAAAATGTTGTCATTCGCTTCGACGTATGTTTATGATTGAGTTCGATTATTCTCTAAGATGTTTCTTTCTGATGAAGGCCCACAGATGAGGCCGAAACGTCAATAAAAAGGAATTTTGACTCGATTTCTTTTTAAAATTTTTTCTAAATGTATCGTAAGGCCGAAATAAGAATATGAAAACTTTGTTTTCTCTCATATTTTCTTAATGGTAGTTAGTTTGGCTATTGACACAATTTAGATTCTAAAAAAGTTCTCGTAGATGACGTCTCGAACGACCTGGTGCACGTTCCGGTGCACCCGGGTAGTGGAGTTGCCATTTAGAGATGTGTCGGTTATTGGAAAACTTAAGATTTTAATTTTCAGCGTTAAAAATTGAAATAGATTCAACTTTTCCCATGTCATATCTTATTAGATCGATTCAAAAAATATAGAATTGGGAATTCAACTTTTAAAATTATTTGGAATGCAAGCCTTTAATTTCATATAACTTATATAAACTTATTCTATATAGCTATATAACATCTTATCAATCTTGAACCTACTAGAATTTATAACCAAAAAAGAATTTGCGATTGAAAATTTGTTCGAAATTTAAAGTTTCCAAAATTTAAAAAATGTTAAAGATCCCGAAATTTGTAATTACCTAAATTTTAAACTAAATTTTCGAAATATGATATTCTTGAGATTACTGACATTATAAATATAAAACTCCAGAAATTTCAAATTTCCGAAATCATTAACCTAGAATTTTCTAATCACAAAAATTTGACAAACAGCCCTTCACAGCTGTAGCTTATATTTTAGATTTTTTTTTTATACTGCAAGTTATGTTAGCTGCGAGGTTTTCTCAGGAGCTCCGAATGCGTAGGTAGGGGGTTCGAGCCCACAGCGAATAATAATTTTAATAGCGTGCGGTTATTTGTGTAGTGATTGTGTGATAGTAAATAATTATGTACTTAAATATGTGAACAAATATTGAAGCATAATGATAATAATAATGATAATAAAAAAGATTTTTTTTAGGCTAAAAATCGGCCATGATTTTATAGAACTGTTCTCTATAGTTTCGAGACTTCTCCGATGTAGACTGTATATTATCTGGACTTTTAGATTTTCTAGAACTATTCTACGTTTTTCGCATTTTAGAGAACTCTGTATTAAATTTTGTAGAATAGTTCGATGCAATGTAAAACCAAGAAGATTTTAACTTTTAATAAACTACCCGTCGTATCCTCTACTATAGGACTAGTTCTATAAAATTTAATGAAATTTTTTTTTCCGTGTGGGTGTGTTTTGAAGAGAAACACCATTTTTTCGGTCTGTACTTATAATTAGCTGACTCGAGGCAATTTTAATACAAGAGGCAACTGAAAAGTAATATTTACAATTGTTATAAACAAATTTTATAACAAATAAAAAAGGACGGGAAAAAGTATTTTTTCATTTTCAATTGAGTAAAAAATTCCTCACTTGCCTCAATTTGCCAGGGTAATGACACTAATACGTCTGTTGAAATCAGCCATTTCCATCCAAGATATTTATTAGTAGCCCCTCTGCTGCATTTTCAAGGTGAAATTCTCGTAGATCTCTGAAAATTTTGTTGTTCGCCTCTTGAGCTTCTTCCGTCAATTGACCAATGGGGAGGAAAGCAGATTCAATAAGTTTGGCTCCATGTATAAGAATCTTGCATGCTGTTACTGGCATGTAGTACCAATTATAAAGATTGACGTACATTTGCGCGGTTTTTTGGCAATAATTTCCGAACTTGCAAGTGTCAATTGCCTCCCCTAAAGCCATTGCTTGCAAAATTACGCCGAATTTACGGATCAACTCCCTGTCGACATTTGTGATTTCGGAAGTCAAATCAGGATTCCTAAAAAATCTTCTAGCAGTATTTCCTGTATTAGTAGTTCCCGAGCCATGTTTTACAACATCTATAATGAGCCCCATCTTATCACGGAATTCTTTTTGGACTTTCTGTTTTGCAGTTTTCATTTTCGCTTTCTCTTCGTCAATTTTTGCTTGCCACTTGCAGAATCCTAAAGGATAGCTTATGTGCAGTATCAATTCCATCAAACGAATCCAAGCGTGCAATGTATAGAGTCCGTATCTGAAATTTTGTACATTGTCTGTTCTATCTACAAGTTTATGTAAGTCGTTCATTTGCGATGGTTTTGCATCACAAATGTAACATGTGGCAGAAGAAGGAGTTCCAGGAAGAGTCTGACACACCTTCCCATCTACCATAGTCAACGCGAAATCATAAAAGACAGTTATGGTACAAAGACTATTCGGTACTTTTATTTTTGTAGGTTTGAGTTTTCTAATTTTTTCTTCCATCAACTCTACTTCTGCCGTGGTTCGTTCCTCAGTTTCTGGTGCATGTTCAAACATGATCAGACTACATAATCTTGTAGATCCAGGGTTCTCGTTTTTCCAAATTGTCGAGGGCTTTGCACATTCCGAACTATTCTTATCATTCTTATGGGAACAAGTTTGAATTATTCGTAATGGCACCATTAACATCATAAAGATTCCTGCATCTGATTTTTCTGCTCCACAGAACTTTGTATTATATTCGCTCTGGTGAGATGAGCCATCGCTACCATATTTATATTGACAATTCATCACGACATTTTTCCCTTCAACTATTTCTGGTGGCAAAATATTTGGAATTTCCAACATAAGCTTCACTGTATGATCGTACAAATCTTGCAATTCAATCCTCACCCCAGACTCTTCAACTGTTAAGCTTTTTTTGGGAGTTTAATATATCTAACGTGGAGATAATAAAGGTGAGAAACATTTGCTGACCAAATTCGGACTGGCCTAGGAAACGTGTGTGTGTACCTCTGCGATCTAGGAGGTTCGGTTATCTTCGTATACTTTCGGTAGTTGATAAGCTTATGTCATATAATGCTATATCTGCATATATTACACTCTCCCACACTTGATGTAGGCACACATTTTTCCACAGTCCTCTATTTATTATAAATCGTACATTTTTACTAGATGCAACTGATTAGAACGATTGAACTTATTTCTAAAGATTCGCTTGCGCTTTTACTCTTTCAGATCGACGAAGTGGTGTGTCATTTATAGGATCATCATTAGGCTCTTTTGATTTATATTTGCTTAATTGGTCGATGTGATGCACCCAAATTAAATCCTCGACGTACACTACATAAATAGATCCAGATTTCTGACCTATGATTTTTCCTTTTGACATTCGAGGCTTTCCAGGCCTGAAATCTCGGGCCCACACCATTTTGTCAATCTTAAACTCTACACTTCTCTTCCCCCCATGGTTTCCTGCAATACGCTCTTGCTTTTTTAATGCTTGTGCATTTGGGTCAGGTCTTACGAGGTCAAGGCGCGAGCGAATCTCTTTATTAAAGATTCGATACGCAGGAGACACACCCGTTGTACAATGTGGAGTTCGGCGATAATCGAAAAGGAATCGAATTAATGCCTCATTAGAATTTACGCCGCATTGTACGCTTTGCTTTAAACTTAGTTTAAATGTCTTGATGAGATTTTCGGCAGCTCCATTGCTCGCAGGGTGACCTGGTGGGGAGAAAGTGTGCTTGACACTATTTCCTTGTGTGAATTCCGAACATTCTGTGCTCGTGAATTGTCTACCATTATCTGTGTGTAGATGTCGCGGAATCCCAAATCTGACAAAAAGTTCTTTAAATCTTTGAATTGTCGGATCAGCCTTAGTACTATTCATTTGAAAAATTTCAACCCATTTGGAGTGCGCATCAACTACCAAAAGGTAAACTTTACCCTATATTGGACCCAAACAATCCGAGTGGATTCTGTCCCAAGGCTGATCAGTAATTGTATTTTATACTTTACTTTTTAATGCTATCGGTAAAGGTCTACTTTTTTGAATACGGGCTGTGTTCCTTCTTTTACTTCAAATTCTAAATAGCCTTTATTAAAACAAGCCAATTCGTCTGTAAATACTTGCTTATACTTTTCAAGAATTTGATTTAGCCCCGATGGTACCGATTGTATTTTGAGTTCACATTTATTGCTAATCTTATCTAAGGCATGCAAATTTTCTATTTGTTTTGGATACACAGGTGGCCATCGTTCAAAAGCCTTTAACCATGGTCGGCCCGTCAATGTTTTATATCCTTCTTTCGCAATATAAATGTATAAAAATCTCGAATTATTTTCTAATTCTACTTTAAATTTTTGCATTGTCCCGATAGGTTTGAAAATTGAACCATCATAAGATTTCATTCCTACATGTGTTGGTATTATTTGCTTTTTTGGAAATGATTGTTCTTTTTCCGCTAATGTCATGATTGTATTAGATGCGCCCGGATCAATTTCCACTTCTAATGCCATATTTTCTATTAATAGTTTCAATTTACTCGGTTCGACGTTATTGGGGTACGCATCTTTCTTATCTATACAATATAGCCCCGTTAATTCAAATGAATCTACACTTTCGTTATCATTTTCAAGTTCATTTGCGTCAACGAAATTTTGCCTGACCTGATTTGGAGAACCTCTCTTTACGCCCCTACACATATTTTTCAAATGACCTCTTATGCCGCAACTGTTACATGTATACAACTTATACCTACAATTTCTAGTGGAATTATTAAATTTACCACAACAATAATAATTTTGCTTACTCGGTGTTGTGTTGCTACTTCTCGAATCTGATTGCCTTGGTCGTTCGTCTCTGTTGCTGTTTGATGTCCTTTCCATTGACCTTTTTCTAGAAGACGCCTGATCATGTGATGACCTGACTTTTCCTCTATGCGAATTTTCCTAACCTTTTTGATAACTCTTCGATGCCATGTTGAACAATGCTTGTTCAGAATTTTCTTTTTTTCCAGCATCACATGCATTTTTGTTAGCTTGTTCCACTTCCTGAGCGAGTGCCACTGCTTCTTCAAAAGTCTGAGCCTTTGCTTTGAAAATCTCACAACGTGTTTTTTCACAAAGCAGACCATTAATAAACTGATCTACACACGCTTCGTCACTTGATGAAAATTTGCAACGAGCTGCAGATCGTTTAACAATCACTGCGAAATCAGCTACTGATTTCCCTGGATTCTGGTTAATCTTCCTAAATTTGTTACGTTCTACTGTCACATTTGTAGCTGTTCTTATTTGTTCTGTCACTACGGTTACCAATTGTGCATATGTCCAGTCTGTTGGTAATTTGCCTGGTTCACATTTCGTTTTAAGAACTGAGTACATTTTACGACCTAATTTTGTTAATAGAAACGCAGCTTTTTTCACATCATCTGTAACTCCCGCTGCCAGCATACATAATTCAAATCTTTCCAAATACTCTTCCAAATCATCCACATCCGATTGGAAGTCTGCGAACGAATTAACCGATGCCATTTTGTTTAAATCAACTTCTACAGCTTCTAAATTATTTAATTTCATTTGGTTTTTTGAATTCAAGTATCTTTTTTTCTTCTAACACATATTCATCATCACCAGATTCATAGTCGTCATCATCACTATCCTCACTCGAATCTAATATTTCTATTTTCCTATCACTCAGTAATTTGATATTTTCTTTAATAACAACCATCAGTCTTTTACTGATTGTTGCATATCCTGCGCCACTAAATTATATTTCATCAAACATTGAATCAGTTCATGTCGCTTTAACGAATGTACACATCGCGAAGAACCGAAACGTTCTTCATTTCCATCCTCCGACATTTGATCTCAAACAGGAAAAAAACATGTAAACTATCTTAAATATCGAAATTCACTTTACCGCGATTACCGAAATCCCATCTTCGTCGCCACTTTAATATGTCTAACGTGGGGATAATAAAGGTGAGAACCATTTGCTGACCAAATTGGGACTGGCCTAGGAAACGTGTGTGTGTACCTCTGCGATCTAGGAAGTTCGGTTATCTTCGTATACTTTCGGTAGTTGATAAGCTTATGTCATATAATGCTATATCTGCTTATATTACAGGGAGGAAGACACTCTCTCTCGGCTTCCTCAAGACTTTTATAAAGAGGAAAAATGTCAGCATTATGTGCTTTAGCTTGTAGTCTGATAGTTTCATATTGATGTTTCGTCAATTTTGTTTCTTCAGCCAGAGAAATAGCAGAAGAGCAGAAATTATTCAAAAAAGCATTTTCAATTTCAATTTGAGAATATGTATCAACAAGAGAGAGTGTTTTTCTTCTTTTAGTCAATTTGGAACTGGTTTCAAAATCTTCTGAAGATCTTCTGCCTACTTTTGTGGGATCCAATGATATGGTGGAATCAGATGATAAGCACTGTTTAGTTTAGAAAATTTATCTGCATTATAGAACGCACTCTTCCATCTTTTTTCAAAAGACGGAATAAAGTGCCACAACAAGATTTCTCGTGTCAAATTGACTGGCTCATTATCTATCAAGTTAGTCGTCCGAAGGTGATCGAACAGAATTATTACGTCTTTACTAGTACTTGCGATTAACAGATCACTTAGAATCTTATTCGGCACTCTAATAGAATTCATTTCTAAATTATATGTATACATACACAGAAAGAATGAAAATACTGGAAACTAAATGGCTCAGAACATATGAGAATGAAAAATAATCAGATAAAGAAAAGCATGCGTTATTTTCTTTACCTAACTTCAGATCAATGAGGCTGTCATTTGTTACAAAAATAACGAATGAAGATCAGCAACCATTAAACTTTAAAGCAATTTCAATTAGTAGGACCTATGTATTTGTATAAAATGATGTCAGTTCACGGTTGTTGAAAGATGACAAGAATAATCATGAACATTTAGTACAGGGAGATGAAATAATGTCTGGGTGAAGCCGCGTACCATAATGTATGTGATTTAGCTTCTCAAGTCTCGGAGAAAAATGTTCATCAGACTCCTGGTGTCCCGACTTTCATTTGTTATGAGATGAATTAGTCACAAGATGAGAATGAATTATATAAAGCTGTGAGAAAATGAACTTCTAACAAATAATTTGTCTATTAACAAATTTTTATGTTTAATTTTCACTATTGAATTAACCTTAAGTATCGTTGCACTGGAAAATTGAGGCAATTGAGGAATTTTTTACTCAATTGATAATGAAAAAATACTTTTTTCCGATCTTTTTTTGTTTGTTATAAAATTTGTTTATAACAATTATAAATATTATTCTTTAGTTGTCTCTTTTATTAAAACTGCCTCGAGTTAGCTAATTATAAGTACCGACCGAAAAAACTGTGTTTTCCTTCAAAACACACACAAAGTTCACATTTTTAGAAAAAATTTTGTTTATAATATTATTAATTATTATTTAGATACAATATTTTTCCATCATCGTGATGTTATACGATGAATTACTTACAATTTGAGGAAAAGTAATATGAAAATAATGAAAATCACGAAAATGAACTTTAAAAAAATTATTTGTTTATTAACAAATTTTTTTGTTCATTGCTCGCTATTGGATAATCTTCTTAAAAACTGGAGATCTCATTCAAAAATCGGCCTTGACAATTTTTCCGGAATTTTCTCAGCTTTTTTCTAAAAAAATAAATATCTAAATCGGTCCACAGATTCAGCAGGAATCGCATTTTGAACAAAAAAATGTACTTTTTCCCCACTGTGCGACGCAAGGCAGGGGCACCCAATGAACCTCACTTGACAAAATCACCCGACGACTCGCGGTAAAGGTGGGGGCCCCTGCAGACTTGGAATGTCTGAATTTTTACGTTTTATGCGCTTGGAATAAGTAAGGGTTCACTGTACGATGATGAATGACACGAAACAGCATATGGATAGGTACTATTCAATATTCTACGTCGAATTCAATATCACTATTTTTTTGTGAATCGATGTTACCAACAAATTGTTGCAACCATTGCTTATATTAATTATATCTTTGTGCTTGCCTGATGTGAGGTGATGTAATTCAAATAATCATTAACAATTGCAACTTTGTAATGGTCAGAATATGCTTACCAATCGTTGAATAGTTTCTATAATCAGCTGTTTTACATTCACATAATGAATTCCGTAATGATCTACCAAGCGTTGAGCAAGTCTCGTTTTTCCTGCAGCCGGAGGTCCAAGAACAACAACCTGAAATAAGATAAAAGAGTAAGTGCTAATTCTAGTCAATGGCGATGATGTCCCTTTCAAAGTACGTTCTTTTGGAAGCCACAACCTTCTTCCAGCGATCCTCCCACCTTCGAAAGCACTTCTTAAAGTAACCTATCGGAATAGCTAACGGCTGCTTCGCATCATTCTTTTTATTTCCTCTGCGTCTTGAAACCCTTTCCTTTTAGAGGATACTTCAATTTGGCAAACAGCCAGAAATTACAGGGAGCCTAGTCAGTATTGTTTTGGGGCTGTCCAAGTTATGTAAGGTCGTCCTTCACCAGAATTTGCTGAATAAGCTGGGAAGAATGGACAGGTGTGTTGTAGTGGCGAAGGGCCCTGTCGTCAGTTTTCCACAAATTAGACAGTTTCCTTCTTATTGCGTCACATATTCGATTCAGAACTTCTGGGTAATACTCTTTTCTTATCATCCGACCTTTTAGAGCATATTCATGTTGCGCAATACCTTCCTTGTTCCACATTTTATAGAGCTTTTCCCCTTGTGGTCCTGCCAGAGCGAGGGTCACTTTCCACTGAAGTGCGACCACTTTTGTCTTTACCAAACCACTCTTTAATTCGAGTATCACTCATAGTCTTATCAGCGTACACTTTAGGAATCATAAAGATGGTTTCTATACTAGGTACAAAGTTGGAACGCAATGTCGGATACTTCCCGGACAGACCCTGTTATGTCGAATACAGTTTGTAAGGCTTTCTGAAGAGAGCAATCATGACACTCTCACACTGTACGGTGAAAACGGGGTTTCAGGCGAAATTCACCTTGTCCTTATAATTTTGGTTGCATGGAAAGCATTTTTAATGCAATTAAACTAAATTTGAAAAAGATCAGTGGGAGCCGATTTTTCAATTCCTTTCACTACTTTTTATAAAAAGCTATCAGTAGATAGCGCACACTTTGGCGAATGTGGAGTGGGGGGACCGCCATGCCTGGTACTTTGGCGAATTTGTAGTTTGGGGTCTGCTGTGGTGTCTACCCTGGCGAATGTGGAGTGAGGGGTCCGCCATACCTGGTACTTTGGCGAATTTGGAGTGGGGGGTCCGCTATGGTGTGTAGCCTGGCGAGTTTGGTGTGGGGGGTCCGCTGTGGTGTGTACCCTGGCGAATTTGGAGCAGGAGGTCCGCCATGCCTGGTACTTTGGCGAATTTGGAGTGGGGGTTCGCTGTGTATGGTACTTTGGGAAATTTGGAGTGGGGACGCTGCTTAAGTCTAACTTACGTCTAACTTAACCTCTTGAACGAAATTTTTATAAATATCTAAGGCTAAAGGACAGGTCAATTAATTAAAACATATTTTTCATGGTAACCTGTTTTTTTATTTACTCTTGTTCAAAAAAAAAATTACATCTATGTTCTTAATTCTAAGGATATAAATATAGGTACCTGAGGAACGTAGTAAAAAAATTACATCTAAATTCTTAATTCTATTCTATAAATAAGAGTACAAGTGTGAGGTAGCAAGATGATTGATTACAAATACGAGAGGGGTCAAAATTGAGAGAAGAGCTAAACTCGACGATTCCCAACTAACTATTCCACATGAGAGAAGAAAACAAAACTTATCACCTATACAATACATATATATTATTTATGAAATGTACAAAGTAGCGAGTTTCGATGAACATGATTGTACACATGAATCTAAACGATTCTTATTCTGTAGGAGCAAACACATCTGCCGCCATGTTTAGAATCTGGAGCTCTAACCCATTTCAGTGTATACTTGTCTAAAAATCTGTTGTGAAAGTTTACCACAATGCGATCGTTATCTGATAGATTGTCTGCAAAAACATCAGTAAAATAGCGCAAAGTACTACCATTACACATATGATGAAGAAACATGATCAAAAAACTGACCACATACATTTGAAGAGGTGCTCTGTATTTATTTGGCGTTCCATCTGTAGAGGCTGGAGTTTCTACGTAGACGATGAAGATGTTGAGGAATAAGAGGCGGTATCCCGTAACTGTCAAAGTGGGAAGCAGGCTTAGTGTGGTCATCGGTGTTAACGACTATTGCAGCCGGTCTTGTCCAGGTTTTGGGAATTTGATCTGCTGAGTATAGACCAATCGTGTGCACTTGTAAAACTTGAAGAGCCTGCAATATCTCCAGACTGTTCATGTTTAATGCTTACAATTTCGTAAGGACAAGGCTTAGAATCGGTTGTTTGATTTGAAGATTCAGTCTTGATCCCAGCACCGTCTGAAACTGAATTTCTGGATATTATTGTTTTTTCATACGCTGACTTTCTGTTTGACAGTTTACAGAGAATTTCTTCTTGTCGCTGTCTTCGGAGCCAGTGACGAAGTTTCATGGCATTGTTAGGAGCGCATCTCAACATTTGCTCCTTTCTAACTCTATGATGAAAACAGAAATCTTTCCTGTCGTCGAGTTTCTTTAAACTTGGACAGTTTACTTCTTCCGAATTGATGATTTGTCTGCTGTTGATTTTCTGCAGAAGCGAGGGTTTTTCTCGACCACGTGTATAAATCTTTGATGCAGGTTTGGTAACCTCTCGAAGGTTTGAATATGAAAACTTCAATGGGATATCTCCATCTAACCATCCAATTTCATGATAGAAACAGGTTAGCCAGTTGTTTTGTGATTTTGAACTTGCAGGAAGTTCCGAGAAGAGATATGATGCCCCAACAATCCAATGGGCTATGTATTTATGATCGACAGCAACCGACAGTCACTTCCTTTGATATAAAATGATCATCTATATCTCGAAAGCCTTGTATGTCGAATATATAGTCCATTTTTTAGTCAACGGTAGAGGGTGAGGATGAAAAGTCCTTTACGAGAGACTGCAGGCAACCGAGCAGAGCGTCTTATATACACTGGTGCATATTCGTCGGTTTTTCCCCCTCCATTTTCAACTGATGGTGAAAACCGGTTCTGTTAAACAGGTTTATGCAGTTCTGTGCAGGCTTTAACCGCTATAATCTACTATAGCCTGCCTGGACGCGTCAATTTCCAAGACATTGTCGTATTCAGCGTAGACTATACAGTTAATTGTTTGCTGTAGTGCTTCTTTTACTGCAAGTTTAATTTAAAGGCTGCCATGTTTAACGAGATTCCAGTGTGATTGGCAATTTGCAGAAAGATCAGGCGTTAAATCAAATGCAAAGAGACAGTATCCGTTTGCGCAATCAAAACGATCAATATCATTTCCCTCGTTCAGAAAATGAATTCCCGTTCCGGAGAACAGAGTATGACAAGCATCAATGTATAGCTTTCCTTTTGAGAAATCTGGTTGCAAAGGCTTTGACGGGATTTGCATACCATCCACGTAGAGAGAAAAATGATGGATATCGAAGTGCTTGAAATTGTAGGGGTTTCACCACGATGACCGTTGAATGAGTCATTTTCGACAAATCCAATAATGACCCTTTTAGGTGGTTGACCAAGTAGAACATTATCGAGAGTATCACTTTGAACACCAGAATGAATTGTGAGTGTTTTAACCTCTACTCTGGTGAGTAGATACTTGGCCGTACCTTGTGAAAGAGCTTTTGCGTGTGCAAGCAGAATCCCACGGCTGATTTTTGAACGTCGTATAAGGAGAGACGCTTCTTTAATATGCAGATAAGCCTGATTAGTAGGATCCATAAGGCAAAAAGCATCCTTGGAAGGCACAAGTCGAACTCTAAGTTCAACACCATTCAAGAGAAATTCATCTATCAACGAGGCCCTGGTTTTGAGTTATTACGTCATTCATTTTACCAGCTGTATCATCAGGCCATAATGCTGATGTAAGATTACATTTTTTCGCTGCTGGTCCGTAGTTGAGTAGAGATTCAATATACGCTCTGTATGCATATGCATTATTCGGCGGTAATACAGGCTTTGGATTAAAGCATACATCCAGCTGATTGAACATTGAATGCAGTAAATTGTTGATAGGGCCAACGGATTCCACATTAGAAGTGTTTTCTGCAGTTTTTTCAGGAGTGTTTATTTTGACTCTTACACTCAGAAGTGTATGTGCAAGATCAATGTATTCATCCCCCAGACCTGGAACTACAAACCCGATGGGTGAGTCATCTGTGAGAGATGAAACTGGTTTGTAGTGTACCCATTGAAACCCGTCTATGGATATTTGTATTGGCAGTAGGGAAAAGAGATCCAATTCCGATTTTAAGCAATGACACGAGAGGGAATGTAAAAATGACATTTTTTACTTGTTTCAAAAAATTTTAATTACCGAGCTTTTTGTACTTTTTGGTCGTGTTTTTCTCTTAGTTCTTTTTCTTGTCTTTCTCTTGGCAGCTATTTTCTTCTTCCTCTTCTTCCTCTTCTTCTTGATTTTTCCACTCCTTTTATTTCTTCCACAAGGTGATCCCTTATATCTATTTTCATTGTACGGAATGAGGTATGAAGAATAGGTATATAATGAGGTGGTGAAAAGTTTGTCACCTGGGTGGATCCAAAAATGTTGTTTTACATCTCCAGTGATACGTGGTTCGCCAGTTCTATGAAGAATTCGTTCAAATGCTTCTTTAACCTCGGATGCAGTTTTATTTTGCAGTGGTTCAACCCAGGCAAACTTGCTCAAAACATCAATGACAACCAGCAGATATGAAAAATCATCATTGCAGCTTTTCAAAGATCTCAAGTCTGCTAGGTCAATTTCCCAAACATCATCAATATTACAAACACTATAATGTTGTCTAGCAAATTTACGTCTAATGGGCCGATGGAGACTGTGTGCATCTTGACTCTTTAACCAGTCAATTACTTGCTTACGTGGAATGTTTTTCCCTGTAGACCTGGCAATCTTTTCCACGCCAGAATATGAAGCCCCGTGTGAAGGGTTATAATATATATCTTCCAATTGCTTCACTTTTTAAAGATTAAAGCCCATCCAAGTACGTGGTTTCGTATTCTTTTTAACAGTATCATCATCATCATCTGCAGCTTCTGAGTCGTTGGTACTTTCCCAGTTCTCGCTATCGGTCAAGAGAGACTGATATTCTAATGTTTTATCTGCATCCTCATCATGTTTTATGGATTTTTTCGGTGTAGAACTTGTATGCGAGTTGTTTAATAATCTTTTTACAGATGCATGTGATTTTGATCTGCAGTACTCACGATTACCCAAAATTTCTTTAGGTGTCCTAATTCCTTAAAGAAACTTTGCAAACTGACGTCTTCCTGGTACAACAACTGATTTCCTATACCTAAGAGCATCGTTCACTAAATCTGAAATATTTGATTGCTTAACATGTGCTCCGTCGATAAATACAACGCCCTGTTTATCCTATTTTATTATATTTTTAACCTCGGGTGCTCGTAATCTTTCAAGCAAAAATTCACTATTCTCCCTGGAAGTTTTTGATACAGAGGCAATAATTTCTGAGATTGGTAGAGTCAAATCATCGTCATCTTGATCCTGACTCGTAATTTCATTTTTCTCAATGTTGAGCTTATCCTCAACAGCGTCTTTTATCGCCCTCTTCTTCCCAATTAAATTTTTTGCTCCATCAGTAAAGAACAAAAACCTTTGTTGAGTCTGGAAATTGCATTTCCAGGTGTTTTTGAGGTGACAAAATTGGCGAATAATTGTTGCTGTTGTTAACGATACGATTAGAGATTAATTTGATCGATACTATTACTTGGCACAGTTACTATTTTCCTAGCATGTTCTATTTTAACAATATACGACAAACAATTGCAAAGATGAAAACATGTTGGAAAAGAGTATACCAAGGATTGGTGCTAGTAAAAGGGGTAAAAATCCCTCTCCATTTTGCACAATAAAGCGTTTTTTAGTGTTCCAAGTACCACGTGTTGTCACTAGTTTTCTCAATGAATATCTGTGTTTTTTCAGTTTTCGCGTCTGGGATTGTTTTAGAGGAACGTTTCCACGTAAAATATTCAATGCACATTCACAAATACTTTTAACGAGTTGCGGGTTAGCTTTTTCTACAACAGCACGTCGTTGTTCTGTATCCAAATGATAGAGAGCGTTTAATGTTTCAACATTCTTCTTTCCGATGGATTTTCGTGCGCGCGTCATCATGAAAAACGTACAACTGGTACACGGAGAAAAAATATGGCTATAATAGTAAGAACGCTGGTCATGCTTTTGTCACAAGTTTTATTTAATGCTTTTGAAGCCGTTATCCCTCGTGAACATAGCTCGAACTTCGCCTTGCTATATTTGTAAAGAACTCACTCTATTGGAGTATGAGTACTCTTACAAAAGAGATATTAGGCCACGCCTACTTATGAACCTAGCTTCACAGCAAGCACCGGTACGCGTGGCCTAACATCGCTTTTACAAGAGTACTCATACTCTAAGAGGATGGATTTTCTTACAACCGTAGTAAGGCAAAGTTTCTTTATGGTATGAGACATTTGATGCTAAAAATGTCTGACCCGATGCCAATATTGGTAGAAATTCATACCAATTTCGCACATGAAGTTCCGTGCTGTAATATTAAGAGCTCAGCCTACTATAACAGTGCGATTGTTTTCCCCGTGTACCAGATCGCTTGATGAACCTGCTTTTATACCTCTTCATGGTGCGTCAACGTATTGATACTGATCTGAAGGGAATATACTAGTTCTAAGTCTACAATTGTCAGGGGTAGATTGTTTTAAATCTAGAAGAAGGTAACCGTGTGGGCTAGAAGTTGCGTCATAATAAGCTTCCTGTAGAAAAAGTTGATTTTCAGGGTATACCTGTCTAGCGAGGTGTTGAATTTGCCCTCGATCCCTCGGGTTTTTGAATACTATAATATAATTTGCGTTTAAAGAAATATCTCGCTGACCATCTCCGTGATGAAAAATATTTTGTGATATAAAAATAACACTCAAATTTTTGTGTTGGCTTCCCTTGGTAAAAAGATCGACGACTGTGTTATTTGAGGATTCACGCATAAGATCGTCTATAATTATCAGTTTGGCTCGAGGATCACTGGCATAGTTTGATGCTTATGGTGAACCTTCACGAAATTCAACTCCCTCCCCGTACTCTTCATAGGATGGTTGCCATTCTGAATAATATAAAATTATGCGACAAAATACAACATCACACATTGAACGAATATTTCGAAAAAAAATTTTCACAAAAAGTGTTTTACTGCAACCCGTTGGACCAGAAATTATAGATTTAAACAGATGTTTCCACCTTGGATCCATGTCGATGAATAAAGAAATCATACAGTTTAATCTCCTTTTATCTGATTTTTCTTCTCACCTTAAATTCAATCGCCGAAAATTCAAGTCAATGAGCTTATATTTCTCCGCGCGTACAGCAACCAGACGAATAAGCTTATGGTTCTGGTTGCAGCGGCCAGGGCAATGAGCTTATAACCCTGGTCGCCACGATGCGGTGGCACTGCTGTTAGCTTATTTTCAGAGCCCACGGGCCGCGCCCGCCAGCCAGCCCGCGTTTCCGGGGGAAGAGTCTTTTTGAATAAAATTTAAAAGACATACTTACCTTCAGTTTGGTCTCAGATCTTTATTTTAGATATACTTCACTCATAATAATAATACTCTTACCGCTTTTACTTTTATTACAACTATTTTTAATTTTTCTGTTGCGCCCATTTATGATATTTTTTATTTACAAGTGAAAATGCAACCTGATTTACAAGTTCTAAATGTTAAGAAAAAAAAGAGAATTTAAAAAGGTGGATATTTTTAAAAAATCATGAAAACAATTTAACAAGGAACAATAATATTTATTTTATGTACAAAAAATTATGACTATTAGTAAAAGCTAGTAAAATACGTGAGGTGGCCTTTCGTAACTGGGAAAGGCCATTTGCCATAAAGTTTGTATTGGCCGAGCGTCTGGTGATTCGGCAGGTGGTGGTCTTGCCCACAGGGATTGTGCAAGTGGTATTGCAGCAGGGCTGAAACACGGGTTGACCATATACATCCCAAATTGCTGAAATATAAACAACTGTTAATTATACAATTGTATGGTTAAAGAGCATATTATTCAAATATACATACATGTTTCTCAAGCTGAACCCATGCTGACCATCTCCTGAATACACATGCAGGTGGAGAGAGAGAGAGAGAGAAAGAGAGAGAGATCTTATACATAATTTTATAAATAATTATCTACAGAAAAACAAAATAAACTACTAAAACCAAACTACTGTGAATCTATTCGGGTTTTTCCTCTTCGACATAAACGTAAGGTAAAGAATCGTAATTCTCAAAAAATCTGCGTTTACAATTTACCGGTTTACAAGTTTTTTTTCTCTGTTCTAGTTACGACATCATGAAATTTCGTTGGCGAATTGCTCTGAATGAACTTGAAATAGGAGGAGCATTGTTGGCTACCATTTCATGGATGGTTTAAAAATTGAAAACTTTAGAATTTTTATAATTCAAAATTATACCCTTAATTTTGCAAACCTAATCGACTCATAGGTGGTTTGTACTCTACTATATCTTCATGACATATATAAATACATGAATCTGTATCATAGTACAAAACACGTCGATCTAACTGATACAGGTAGTCAAAAAGCTTTAGTCTAGCTTGAGCAGTAGAATAAGCAGCTATTACTACATTTGTGTAGGGTGATGCTTGACTTGCCTCGTCTTTATAGGACCAGGTGGCGTAAGGAGCATCATCATTGGCCGGTGTAACGTCATGAAGTTCCAACTCGGGATTAGTTAACAACTCCATCAACCTCTTACGCACTTCAGCAACTTCTGTTTGTGGTAAATTCTCTCTTTGACCGAATTTACCCAAAAAAGAGTTGAGACAGAGTTTCGCAACTGAGCGTAAACCTGGATTTTTTGCAATCATTTCACGGTCTAGCTCTATACCCTCAATTTCGTCATGGTCGTGAAGATAAGCTTCCTTTGACGCCTCGTCAACGCACTCGCTCGGCCACCCGCTAGCCTCCTGTTTGATTTTTAAGAACGTGTTTATATAAGCCGCAAATAATCTACCTTCACGCGTTTTTGCATCATATTGAGTAACTTTACATTCCCATATCTCGGAGATATGTGTTACTTTATAATTGAGTTCGATGGCGTTATTTAACTCATCCGCAACCCATGTTCCTTCCAACTCACGCTCTGCATCATCATGAGTGCAATCGGATTGACTCATAGACTCGCAACATGTGTGGCAAAGCGGGAACATGAGTTTACCATGCATTCTCACAGGTAGCACTGGATGGTATAAACTGCGAGGCGGAATTACACGACATTTGATGAAACCATCAATTTGTTTCAAATTCGTGAAATTGGGCCTGTTAGACCTTTACGATCCTCATCACCTACATAAATTTTCGGGTGCCCTACAGGTAATTTACCCATTTTCGAAATAAATGGATATAAAGAGCAAACGTCAATATATCGTATTTTTTTCGTTTGTTTTCACTTTATAATAGCACACGGTATTCCCTGTGCGACCTCCGAAAAACGCGTAGCGAGGGTGTAACGCATCCTGATGCAACAAGGGGTGGTTTTCTAAATATTCATGCATCTGTGGTGTATTTTTCTTTAGATTGTCATACTGACATTAGTATTTTTTCACTCGTGGCGCAAGTGCTTTCATATCGTGAGTCAAGAGTGTCCCCGGACGTTAATCTTTATCGCGGTTTATTTTATGACATTGCACACACCTATGCCAAAAGCAGCCATGAAACTGTAAAACATGACGATTTTCATCACCATCTACATAATAGCGGTCAACTAGAGCTCCCTCTGGTAGTCGAAATTCACGACACCTTGCTGCGTGTTTAACTTCTACACCGATTTCTTTTTCTACCCATAATAATCATTCAATGGCTTTTACGGACTTGTTATTTGCTCGTCTGTAACCGCCATTGGGTATAATACCTATGGTTTCAGGGCGAAGGAAATTTTTTCGGTAAATTATTGAACACGTGGAAGCTACGGTGGCGCATTCAGCGAAAGGACACACATTACCAAATTTTGAAAAAATAGACCTAAATGCGAGGCATGCATGACGAAGTATCGTCACATCGCTCACGCAATAGGCTACAATCTCCTTTTGGAAATCAAAAACATAATGGTCTTTACAGGAATCGTACCACTCGTAAAATTCTTTACGAGCCTCGATTGTCATGGTATCGGGGGAGTAGTCCTCAACTAGAGGCAAAGGACCTATATATGAGTCATTTTCTACTCTATTAAAAAAATGTGGATATGTACCCTTCTTTGAGCCCTCGTCCGTGAGTCCAAATGCCTTGGAGAGAGCACTTAGAGGCATAGGCATATATTTTAAGCTATCTACGAGTTTACAAATTCCCAACCTGCATAAGCATAACTTTGGTGCCATTCGCTATCACCTTTGGACGGATTCTAGTACCCTTTACTTCCACCAAGTAACGGAGGGTAAATTGCAGGTCAAACCCTTTTGCATTGTGTGCAATACAAATGGTTTGACCTGAATTTTTCCCCTCACGTGTTACGTGCTCTACAAAATCCTGTATAACATTTTCCCCTTTGAATATAAGCTGACGGACACCGCAATAACTGCAGGATTCTTGAATATTTTGATCCGATAAACCGTTGGAGCAGACTTTCTGAGCTACACAGAGATTCGGCTCATGAATTTTTACCGAATTATCCCCTTCAAGCGTTTTCGTTTGGCGTGTTTCCAAATCGTAAAACACGAAACAGACTCGTTTTGGTTTATTAGCTAGACGCTCAATAATACACAGAAAAAACTTATGGTAAATAGTGTTGCGGGTAACTTCGTATTTTTACCTGTTCGTATTGGTAAAACACAAATATTACCCTCGATGGGCAGGAACTGTCTTTTGTTCTCATTAAAGTTGTCACCACCGTCTTGAAAATTGGAAATCCACTAGCTTTGAATCGCTGAAGTGAAGTTAGCTGATGGTTGGTGTAACAGGCAAATCGGATAAGTGCGGCTTCATAAAGGCTGTTTTGCCGAATCGTTAGAACTGTCAAAAGTTCAATATGACATTTACAAGGCCTTCAAGGTAAACAGTGAGAATTACTCCCGAACGTAGGTAAACGCAGAAGAATACCCTAGATGTGCGGGTAAAGTTTACCCACATGGGGTAATTTTTGTTGCAGGTAATCTTTACCCCGAATTCCGGGTAAAGTTTACACTTAGTTTTTTCTGTGTAGGGGACATGTAACATTCGTGGTTATACGCACGTTTGCATCTGCAGTTCGTGCAGTAAAATGTCCCGCACTCATGATTTTTAGATTTTTAAAAATCTGCTACCTTCAAACACTTTTTGTAAATCTGCAGCGTAGAGCATACACTTTTGCCACCGGAAAATGAGCCTTTTTCACTATGCTTGCGTAAAAAATTATTATTAAAGAAAAACCGATTACAGGAATCACATTTTATTTCAGGTATATTAGTATATGCAAAGTTTTCTGCAGATTTGCAAGGGGGTATTGAAAGGCATGAGCTGCATTTATTTGAGCATTAATAAGTAGCTGGATTTGCGTAGCTTTTATTACAGGGTATGCAAAACTCATGGCTACCCGCGGCTGATCTTAAGCATAAAATCGGTTCAAAGTGATTTTTATCGGGATAAAACATGATATTTACACTATATCGCACCGTATGCCCCGATTCTAAAATTATTTTAGTACCGTCATATACAGGTGGAGCTTTACCCATAAAAAAAAATTGATTAGCATTTCGAACTCGAAAGTTCATTGTCTCACTACCCGATTCGGGTAGTGTTTCTAGGTGGATAAATACTACCAGTGTGGGTCCACCACACCCACGACGGGTCAACAACACGCAGTATTCCCCGAACGGTCACCCTTCCAAGTACTAACCGCGCCCAACACTGCTTAACTTCAGTGATCTAACGGGAACTGGTGTTTTCAGCGTGGTATCGCGTCATATTGTATTGCGTCATAATAAGCTTCCTGTAGAAAAAGTTTATTTTCAGGGTATACCTGTCTAGCGAGGTGTTGAATTTGCCTGATGGTTATTATATTATTAGCTAGACGCTCAATAATACACAGAAAAAACTTATGGTAAATAGTGTTGCGGGTAACTTCGTATTTTTACCTGTTCGTATTGGTAAAACACAAATATTACAAAAATAACTATTCAAAAATATTATTCAATAGTATTCAAAAATAACTAGCGCGATTCGCTCATGTAGGAGGTAGTTTTGAATGATATTCACTTCAAACAATCCGCAACCGGATTCAGGGATCGTCACACCTGAATTCCGCACTAGTTCAGTAGCTAGTTCTCGCTTTAATTTTCCCTTTGATTGTCTTACGCTTCCTCATTTTAGATGCAACTGTCTGCATTTTCAATTTTCAAAATTGACTTTTTTTAACACCCTCATGTGTCAGAACCTTTCGTCCAGCACCGCGTATACCTTTTATGGTATTAAAAGTTACGACAAACGATTTGTCCAATTTAAACTCATCATTACTTTGGATAATTTTAAAAATGAGATCCCAAAGGATCTCAAAACTTGAATCGCGTGCTAGACGAAAGGATAAACCACCAGCACCTTTTTTTAAAAATTCCGAATTAAATTTTATGCCTACGTTATCTTCAGGGTCATCAACCAAATTC
Organism: Andricus quercusramuli; assembly: GCA_932178445.1. NCBI lineage: Eukaryota > Metazoa > Arthropoda > Insecta > Hymenoptera > Cynipidae > Andricus > Andricus quercusramuli. Next base: position 69,653 of record CAKNXH010056081.1, on the reverse strand, counting down.
ATAAAATATTTAAAAATAGCGATAAACGCTTTATTAAATACTCGATAATATTTCCCGACTCTGAAGGCTCCACTATTTTAATCTCAATTTCGCGCCCATTCGCATAAAACTTATTAAAAACCCATGACCTATCCCATTTAACGATGAAAAAACGCTCTCTCTCTTTCCTACCTTCATGTGCACCACCACCGAATTGGATATGCTTCTGCTGCTGCTGGATATACTGCTGCTCGAGCAACTGCTGCTGTTGCAGCTCTTGTTCAAGTAGTTGTTGCTGCAGCATCTGCTGGTGCAGCCGCATCTGAGATACCTCTACCTCAACCTCCTCCTCTTCCAAACCCCCCACGTCAACCTCTTCCCCTTCATCGTCCTCGAAATCCACCTCTTCCTCCGTCTCGGCATCCATTTCATTCTCTGCAAAAATTTAAAAAATTGTTTTTATAAATTTGTTGTTTAAATAATAATAATATTATTATAAATATTATAAATAAATAATGAATTTGTATAATAAGTTATAAGATTAATTACCTTCATCAGTATCCTGTGGTTCCATTTTAACCTCAATTTCATTGGGAGCACGTTGTTCCTGGCAAAGATTTGGGGCCCGGACTGTGAAGGAAAAACTAATGCATTACTATTGGGATGGTTGTGTTGAAATTTACTTAATAAACTATTTATTTATTTTTACTTCTGAATAAAATAAATCGCGATAAATTAAGCTTTCGGTGTGAAAATTGTATTGTCAGCTTTGAGAAGATAAAAAAAGGGGTAAAGAAACGTTCGGGTACGAATAAATTTCCAAATACAAAAAAAAATTTCAAAAAATTATTATTAATTTTAATTGTAAAAATGTATTAACCTAGAAATATCTCGGTCCCTTCTCTTTATTTGACCCAAGTTTCAGTTCGATATCTCATTTCGTGTGGAATTGGTATAATGGAACAAAATGTCGGTAAAGTAGGAATCAGATAAGTATAACATGCCCTTAGCCATAATCCAGATTTAAGTTTGAAAGTCAATTCTAGTATCTTAATTTTTTTTTACACAAACACTACACTTCACTTTTGCTTTAAATGATAATAATAATATTCAAAAATCATTAATAATGTTAAAAATTTATAAAAAATATATAATAAAATAACATTTTTTTTAATTTCAAATTATTATTCAATTAGTATTTATTATTCTCTATAATTATTTATTTTTGTTTATCTTTATTTATTTATTCAAACATTCAACGACATGTGTCACTTATCCGATTCCTACTTTACCGACATTTTTTTCATTATATCCATTCCACACGATATGAGATATCGATGTAGAAGTTTGGGAGGATAAAGGAAAGGGTCCAAGAAACGTTTATGTATCAATACATTTTTACAGATCCGAAAAAATTCCCAAAAATTATTATTATTTTTTCTATTCTAAAAATTTAATGGCATATAAACGTTTCTTGATCCCATTTCTGTATTTCACTAAAGTTTCAGATAGTTATCTCGTTTCATGTGGAATTGGTATAATGAAAAAAATGTCGGTAAAGTAGGAATCGCATAAGTATCACATATCCTTATCACAATCCAAATTAAAGTTTAAAAGTCAATCCTGTATTCAAAATTTTTGGATACAAACACTCCACTTCACTTCTGCTTTTAATAATGATAAATCATGAATAATATTAAAAACTGATAAAAAAATATTAAATCAAATTAAAATTTTTTAAATTTCAAATTATTATTTATTATTATTATTCATAATTCACTATAATTTTTTTTTATTTTTATCTATTTATTCAAACATTCAACAGCATTTGACTCTTATCCGATTCCTACTTTACCGAAATTTTTTTCAGTATGTCAATTCCACGCGATATGAGATATCGAACTGAAAGTTTTGGTAGATGAAGAAAAGGGGACAAGAGACGTTTATGTATCAATACATTTTTACAAATCCAAAAAAATTTCCAAAAATAGTAATTATTATTTCATATTGTAAAAATTTAATGACATATAAACGTTTCTTGGCCCCTTTTCTTTATTTCACCAAAGTTTCAGATCGTCATCTCATTTCATCTGGAATAGGTAAAATGAAAAAAATGTCGGTAAAGTAGGAATCGGATAAGTATCACTTGCCCCTAGCCATAATCCAGATTAAACTTTAAAAGTAAATTCTAGTATTTTTTAAACTTTTGACACGATCACTACGATTTGCGTTCACTTTTTAGAATGATAAATCATAAATAATATTAAAAATTGATAAAAAATAATAAATCAAATTAAATTTTTTTTCAATCTCAAATTACTATTTCGTTATCATTTATTATTATATATTATTCACTACAATCATTTATCTTTGTTTATTTTTAATTATTTATTCAAGCATTCAACGGTATGAGATACTTAATTGGTTCCTACATTACCGACATATTTTTTCATTATACTAATTTCACACAATATGAGATATCGAGATGAAAGTTTGGGGAGATAAAGAAAAGGGTATAAGAAACGTTTATATGTCAATAAATTTTTACAATAAAAAAATACTAATAAGTTTTGGAAACTTTTTTTGTATATCTTAAAATTTTTTGGTAGATAAACGTTTCTTGACCCCTTTTCATTATTTTTCAGAACTTTCAGCTCTCATTCCGTGCGGAATTGGTATGATGAAAAAAAATGTCGGTAAAGTAGAAATCCAAATTAAAGTTTAGAAGTGAATTCTAGTATTTTTAAAATTTTTGACACGAGCTCTACACATCACTTTCATTTATTTATTTATTAATTATTTCAGAAAATGAAAAATTTAATTAAATTGGAAAAATAATAAAAATAATCAATAATATTAAATACTCATAATATAAATAAATAGATAATGTAACGGAAGTTGTCAAAAAGTAGTAAATTACGGTTAAAACTTACAATTCGCATCCTCATCTTTACCCCTATCCTCATTCTCATCATCTGCCTCGACGTCATTGGGGCCATTCTCGTCATTTAAATGGGGCGAGTACTCAACGTTGACTGCCCGTCTCTCTTCTTCCAATTCGACGGTGCTGCCCTCCGAATCAACGTCAGATTCTTCCGATTCGGATAATGAGGACGCCTAAGCTTCATGAATCCCATCCATGGAGTCGTCGGATAAAATCGACTCGTACTCGTCGATCCGGTTGTCTCTATTGAACTTCCGGGCTGCACAACACAAAATAATGATTTATGATGCTAAAGCAACTTTCCCTACACTTCACTATATTATTTTTATGACATAAATGCTTACCGTTTATTTTGGCAAGGATTCGTGGATCTACTTCTTTAAACTTTCTTCGCAGACATCTCTGCGCAATACGCAGAGAGTCTCGGTTTTCTAAAAATAACGAACACTTCGACACTTTGCTTGGACTGCACTTTTTAAAAACAGAGCAAAATTGTCAAAAGGTCGCGTTTCTCCAATTTTCCGGACACAACATCGAAAACAGTGTGGAGCTCCTGCGAGTGCGACATGGTGAAACAATACTGACCATCTACACGACGATCACCAGTATTTATGGAAAAAGAAAACCCACCCCCACCTTCATTCTCCAGGAAAATTTCAGACCCCTTCGACATCGATAGACTTTCCTGGAAACTGTGAAAAAAACCTGTCAAAATCGCAAAGATTTACCGGAATGTCAGGTACACCGAGTCACATGTTTGCCAGTCGATTACCGTGATGGGTTCAAAGCGGTTCCTAGCCAAGATTTTTAAAAGGACACGTAGATTTTCACCTTACAATCCTTTGAAATTATCTTGCAGCGTGACTAAGAAAAAAATGTACGACTAAGTATAAAAAAATAACTGCCTGTACCTTTAAAACTCAAGCCACGCTGCAGAAAAGAGAGATTGTGACAATGTTTCACTAAACTAAGTAAACCCCCAAACCTTATAAATATTCCTCACGCTCAACAATACATGTCACTGGTTTAGGGTATTGCAGACAGGAAGTAGAAAAATAGTTACGAGCAATGTTTCTTTGGACAGAAGTAGACATTGACATCGTAAAACCTGACAACAGCCACGTATTTACGCGGAAAAATAAAAAAAAGGTTATAACGCCACCTGATTAACACGGATGATTCTTCGGAAAAAGGTTTTCTCTTCCTGTACACGTGTTCTTAGTTATAAATCTCATTTAAAATGAGAAATTCAGAACCTTTTAAATATTAGTCACGGGTATTTTAACAGGACGATCCTCGATTCTCTAATCTATGACTGGCACCTGTGATTTTAAAGAAAAAGTTTTCCCACGCAGACATGCTTGAATATTCATTACATTTTCGAATATACTCTTCACGGAAGAAGTGCATCAATCCCTCCTTTTTGTGACAGTTAAAGGGTCCCTTTTCACGTAAGAAGAGCAAACTTAGGTTTTTTACACAGAATTTAGAAACCTTTGTCAACATTTTTTGAGAGGTTTTCCTGGAATAAATAAGCATGAAAGACCCCATTGTTATTTCTTACGATTTTCGTGACAAGTTTTTAGAATTTTCCCACGTGAATTCCTTTGACTAGTGGGACAAATCGGTACATCCTGTATGCGTCATCGTTCCATATGATGGGGCGAAACAAAGGTTCAGAGGTGTATAAAAGCAGACGAGAGCTCTACTCAGCATTCAGTGTAGTTTCATTCCTGAGACCAAACACTACACCATGTCTGAGAACAACACACCTAACGCTGCTACTGCCGATGCACACGTCACCGTAGCCATGACTTCATATACAGCCCCAATGGATACAGCAAGCGTCCGGTCTGCAGTGAAACGTCGCTTACCTCAGGTACCTGCTGGCGAGGTTGCACGCAAGCCTGTTAAACACCTACTAATGGCTTCAGTGTACGCGCTGAATAAATCCTTTACAAAGTAGCTTTTCACGGGACTCGAGATGCAGCCTAATGGAAACCTAGACCCTGTCATAAAACTGGCCAATTCGACTTCGAATGGAATCTCTCTTGAGTCGAAATCTTGGGCATGCTTCATAAATAACATCGACTATATATCAACTTTCTTCGAAACGGGTTAAGGTTACATGAAACCTGTGGTGTTGGGGAAATTCAACATTGGCTTTACCACCTCCAATGGGAGTAAGGCAATCGTGTTTGACATTTCTGGAGATAAGGAGGAAACCACCACTGGGGACGGTGAAAAAAAAACGGACCAAGGAATACAGACCTACTATAGTGATGCAGAAAACTACTTTTGATGGGCTGGAGCCGATTGTTGCCTGTGTCAATGAACGTTTACGATGACTACAAAAACACAAGTTGCTGATGTCGAAAAGTATTCGAAACTTCTAATAGCCGAGACTTATAAGTACATTTCAACCGAGAAGATTCAATCGCCTAATGGAATGCTTATTCGTCAGATTATTGCTGTTAAATACAAATATTTCAGTGAGTAAGTCAAAGAAAAATTACCAAAATCATTTGTTGATTTAAACTTTTATTTAGTGTTTTTGGAAATGACAAGTATGTTTACTTCTTATGTGGCAGCAGAAGTAAAATACGTATTACCAGAATAATTATATTTTCTACGAACTTTTAATGGTAATTAATCAAATTATACTAATTTTTATTGTAAAACATGTGTGAAACAAAATAAACAGTTGAAAAAAATAAATTTAACTGAAAATGAAGACTGTGATTTTTATTTCTACGACCTGTCCCTGCGATAATTTTAAGTAACATTCATCCAGCGAAATAATTTTAGTTGTATCAAAATAAAAAATGTTGACTCATTTTTGTGAGTTACTGGAATAGAATAATTTTCATTTACGACATTTAGAAATAATAATTATTTATAATCAAAATTTCTTATTCAATCCACTTTTGTACATTACTGGTATAATAGTAATTTACGATACAAGTGCGTAAAACAGGTGATTATTACGAGTGTGAAGTTTGCAGCATGAGCCGTAGGCTGGAAGCACGAGTCGAAAGCTTGTGCACGAGCGAAGCGAGTGCAAAAGCGTAGACAAGTGCTTCCGGCCGTAGGCAAATGCTACAATCACATTCGTAATAATCACCTATGTACGCACATGTGTCGTACACTATTTTTTGCAACATCCAACCGAGAAAGTTTCTCATTGAGAGAGTGATTAATAATGTGATTTCCCTCAAGTTAATTGCTTACTCAACTCTGGTTATGATTTAACTCACCAATTCGCGAAGAATGTGTAAAATTGTCACCCGTATATAATGGGCATACTTTACGCACACCTGTGACGTCAGCGTGTATAATGACCGTACATCATATACGGTGACGTCACTGTGCTTTAAAGACGTACTTTACACATAACATTGGGGCACATAAAGTGGAACTTTAAAGGTGGGTGTTGCAAAAAATAATTTTCATTTGTGATATTTCAACACAAGTAATTTTTATAATCAAAATTTCTTACTAAAAAGTTAGGTTAGGTATAAGACGCTCTAGTTATTCTGTAAGTCTCACCCCCACTCCAAATTCGCCAAAGTGAAGACCACAGCGGACCCCCCACTCCAAAGTCGTGAGAGTACCAGGCATTGCGGACCCCCCACTCCAAAGTCGCGAGAGTACCAGGCATTGCGGACCCCCCACTCCAAATTCGCCAGGGTACACACCACAGCCAACCCCCACTCCACATTCGCCAAAGTACCAGGCATGGCGGACCCCCCACTCCACATTCGCCAAAGTGTGCGGTATCTACTGCCATTCCACTTTTGAATTGCGTTTATTGATACACAACATTATGAAATGAGTAAAGCTGCTCGTAAAAATAATGACCAGCAGGTTACAATATTTTAAAGAATGTTTCTCCAACACCCGCGATCGAAATGCGACTTCGAAGGCTTGCCACTAGGAGGAAAAGTACTCACTCCGACCACTGTGACGTCATTCAGTTGAGGAATCGACAACTTCATCGTCTCTCGACAACCTCCTCAGCCGCACTTTCATCGTAAGTGTTGGACAAAGTAATATGTGAACCCAGTGGGAGATGGCGATTCGACACGTGTGATTGCCTAGCTCGCTGCGCTCGCGCGGCAAACTTGACGCTCGTCTAGAATCGCAAACTTCTCCCACTCGATACACAATACACTATTTTATAGTCAGATTTTGTTAGTGGGATCTATTAATTCAGTTCGCATTTGAAAGGAAAAACGAGAAAAAGGGGAAAAGATGCAATTAGTAAGAAGATTGTGAAGTCTGCGATATATACAATCTTTTTTTTATGATTTATAGACTGAAGACTAATATTTTGAGCTAACATTAATAGTACATTATGAAACCCCTGTAAAGGGAAGTTCGAGACATAAGAAATATTGGTAGGTAATAAGTTTGTTGGGGGTAGGGCGGGGTCCGGGGCAGAGCACCGTGGGGGGTTCGGGGGGCGAAGCCCCGCGAGAGGAAAAAAAACGAACTAAAATTATTTACATTCGACTCTCTCAAACGTAAGCTTCCCAAAGATACACGAAGTTGCACCAGGCAAACTAACCTAAACTGTCAACTTCTCAGCTGACGAAATTCTGACAAACAAAAAATAAATAAAAGAAAAGCTGACAAATTCTGCAATTGGCTGTAATCTGGCGCGCGATTCGAAATCGAATTAAATTAATTTGATTTCGAATCGCGCGTGTAAAATTTTGACCAATGGCATACTTTCCTCCAAAGTATGCTTGATGGTCAACATTCCCGCATGAAATTTTGTGCGGGAATGTTATGATTCCCGCACACTTTGACTTCATCAAGAATCGGGCATTTTCTGCTCATTTTTTGGTGCATATACTGAGAACTTCCCGTACAAAGTTGCAAAAAGTTCATTTTTAGGCTGCGTCTAATAATCCTGAAAAATTCGGGGAAGCGCAAAAGGCGATGGACCTAGTCGTCTCGAATATTCGGGACGACTAGCTAAGCTTCTGAAAAATATTTGACTACTCATCCCATATTTTACACTGTACTTTTTAATTTAGGATTATTTAGGCCCTAAAATGAAGTTGGTTTAAATAAAAACAAAAAAAAAGTTGAAACCAAGAGGAAGTTTAACCTCACAAACGATTCCACAGATTTCATGTTTAAACAGTTAAACTTAAAAATTATTTGAATTATTTAAACGTATAACTGGTCTAGCGCGGAACACTAATTTCCTGACACGGAAAAGAATTTGTGGCGCAAACAGAAAAATACTGAAAAAACAAATAACAAAACTAAAATCATGAAGGAATAGTAAGGAGTAGTATCCCTGTAAGTGGGGAGTGAGACGAGCGACGTCCAAGAATTCGTTAATGCTTGTCACGAATGAAAACTCGTATGCTGCCCCGTGCACAAGCGCACTGGCGGTTGCCATGCCAACGATGTCAACACGCGTTCGAAGTTTCGAACTTCTGTATTGAACGAACATAAACAAACGAACATAACCTGCATGTGCATCGAGATGTCAAAATATAACATAGGGGAGTGGGTATAATACGTGAATGTGAAAACAGCTCTCTCGCATGTGCACGGGGCAGCATACGAGTTTTCATTCGTAGCAATCATTAACGAATTCTTGGACGCCTCTTGTCCCACCTCTGCTCACAAAACACGTAGGGTGGTACCACTCCTTACTATTCCTTCGTGACTAAAATACTTAATATTTTGATAAGGTCATTTTTTTTGGTGCTACCAATTGTAACATCCATTCAGTGATTTTTAACTTCAACTTATCTATGTGATGTCATGTGTTTCAGATGTCATAAAAAATCTAAACCTCAAGTAAAAATTGTTGGTTAGTGATAAATTCGGAGGAATGAAACAAGTTTTAATCAAGGTCTTAAAAACATAAGGAATTTTAAAAACTAGTTCTGCTATTAATTTCACAAATTTTCATTGCAAATAGGGCCTTATTATTTGTCTGATTTCGAGGTAAACTGTTAAGTCAATGATTAAGTCAAACCTCTGATGTCAAAATTAATCCTATTTCATTAGCGCCATATTCATACGTCAAGGATACACTGTTAAAAATAATATTAAATTTAATATACCCATGTGTATTAAAATTAATATATCAATCATACGAAATCGCGATTAAGAGCGTGTATATTAAATTTCATGTACATTCATATTAATCACTTACAAGAAAAATCAGATAATTCCATGTTACACAAATTCAAAATAAATTCAACATAAATTTTCGACTCTAAATAATAAAACATGAAACCTTCTTCCAGTTAATAAAAAATGTGACTGGATTTTAAGTCGAAAAGATCAATTAAGCAAACAAATAACATACCTAACCTGCAATAAACTGTACTAGCATTACATTTCTACTATTCAGACTGGATTTTGGGAAAAGTTCCACCCGTACGTCGCACTTTCATTATAAACAACAATTCAGTCGACGAATTCTAGATTATTAATTTAATTGGCAATATTTGACAAGATTTAAAGAAATGAAAGCACTTTGAGTTTTCATGCACACTGCTATACCGACCTGTATATTAAATTTAATACACATGTACATTAAATTCAATACACCAATGTATGTTACATTTCAGTAGCGGTAGTGCATATTTGCTTCACACTCATGTATATTAAATCTCATACAGATTTTTCTAACAGTGTAAATATCACTAGTTGAGCTATACATTTTTTTCCAGGTACATGGAAGATATGTAAAATAAATTAATATTGATGTCTCTTACTTTAATAGGAAGTAAATTTCTATACAACTTGTATTCTTTGACAATCGCGTCCAGGTTTTCTTGAAATGGTAACTCGTGGTACCACTCAAGGTTCTGATCAACTATGCACACTGGATCTATCCTTATGTTCGCCGTTATCATATCGAAGTTCCTTTGTGAAACATCAGGCAGTAGGAAAGCTTCCGCGTTGGTAATGCTTTTCACTTTTCCCGTAGTAAGGGCCCTGCTAAGTTTCTGAAATTCATTTTAAATCATCTTGTTATCAAGAAACTTAATTTGTCTCATGAATAACTAAGGAATAATAATATTTAGATTCAATGTATCTACATTCTATAATGCTATTCTGGTGTACAACGTTTGCGTCAGAGTTGACTATACGTTTATACGATCTTGATCTTCGACGAACCATGAAGAAAATTCTTTCTATAGAATGTAATTTTTCATAGGAAAAAATTGTTCTCAATGACCTAGAAGAGGCAAGCAATTGTTAAAGAGTTGAATAATTAATTAATAAATATAAATATTTATAATTGAATAGAAATTTTGATTTCGGAGAATTTATTACAGTATAAATTATACTGCCAAATGGATATAAATAAAATAATACTCCAAATGAAAAGTAATTAAATTTTGAATGTTCGATTCTTAATTGAGTCACCTTGTCTCGAACCACATTTCCTTGTAATTGTTATGCTTAAAAACGATGGTGACAGAAGATCAGATTATAAAACGCACTGCGCATTTAAAGTTAATTGAACCAGAATCATGATAATTGAATAAAATATGTATTTCTATCAATCCAAAAAAAAGTTGTACGCTTTCAAGTTATGTCCCTCGATTTTTACATCACGACCGTTATGGTTATATTCACATGGTTTATTCGAAGAAGGTAATAAACGTTTAAAAAACTTTTAGAAGATAAGATTAAAGTAATAATAAAGGGAAGAAACTAAACTATTGTGTGCATTTGCTTTGCAATGAAACAGTATTTGTGAAAAATAAATCGTCTGCTCACAAAATTTAAGAACGACCTATATTATGATTGTACTTTTTTAAATATTATTTAAAGTTTTGGAACAGTTTAGAAATACCTGATCGTGATTCTTATTCACCCTATTGTGACTTTGCTTCTCGAAAAACCGTTCCGTTCAAAATTTTATTTTCATTTTCAAATTTTCGTCCACCGACAGTCAAATGCTTTCAAATAAAAATGAGATCCGATAGATCGTTTTGTTTCGCATAATTAAATATTTTAAAGACAGTACTTTTCGTCTCTCGAATGACAGGATATCATTTATATGTACCTTTCGTTAATGAAATGATAATTTTCAATATGGTATCTACATAACTTTAATCATTAATCTTTTTATCGAAAAGTGAAAGGTTCGAGACTTATGCATATGGAACGAATTAATTTAAAATCAGGCAGGCATTGCAATCTTGAGGAACAGGATCATTCGCTTCTTGAATATGTTATTTTTCAAAGGAAATAAGACGCGATGTATTTTACGATTTTAAAAGGAAATCATTTTTCTGAATTTACGAGTATTTGAAATATTTAGGTTGTTTTTGATTAAAAATACAAATTTCGTATTAAAACGATTGAAACTTTGGACCTAATTGAGATATTTAGACTTTCTTTTGTGATTCGAATTTTTTTGCTAAATTGGTATTCGAATGACAAGGAAGTCTTGTCTATTTCATGTGATCTAAACTATTTTTCGGGTCAAGAGAATTTTTTTGTTGTTGAAAAATTTAATTTCTCTATTTTTATTAGCAAGAAAAATACGAATATTCGATTTTTCCAGAAGAAAAATTTTCTTGGCCACAAAAATGGTTTGACCCGCAGGAAATTCACAGGATGTCTTTCTTATAGAAGCACAAATTTAACAAAAGAACAAAACAAAATAAAAAGGTTGGGTTTTTGAAAAAAAAAGTTCTCAATTCGGAAAAATATGTGTACAAAAAAGCATTGGAAATTTTTTGTTTGAAATGTATTTTCCTGATAAAAAAGTATGTTTTTGTTAATTTTGGTCGAAATCGTCAATATTCGACGTATCGAATTGTCGATCAACATTTCTCTTCAAGATTAGCCATAGAATGCACATCAATAATAATAAATTAATGTTTGAATTTCACTCCCATAAGCCTGTTTTACAGCCCCCACCCCCAGAAAAACCCAATAAGTGAAAAATTAGGTTTCACAATTTTTTTGTAAATAACCATATACTGATAATTAGACGTTTTGAAAAAAATGTTTGACTGTGAATAATGCTAAAAAAATGCGGATTGTTCTAAAATTTTTAACGTTTATTAATTTTTCACCTAGAGTAAGGTAGTTATTAATAACACGACAACAAAGTACTAGCTTAAGCAATTGATTATTATTTATTATAACATTATTCTACTTGAATCATGCTAGAAAACTGCAGTTTTTTCCGATATTCTCTACCTTTTTCCAACTTCCCACTCACAGTGGGGTGATAAATAGTTGAAGTGGACAAAGTATTTGTTTCAATAATATTTTATTGTTTATAACTATATCCTAATAGTATATAGAAGTTGCGTTTTTTCTGAATTGTTCAACTTATTTTTAACATTTCAGTTAGAGCGGGAAAATATTAAATTGAAGGTAACAAGAATAATTGTTCAAACAACTTATTAATACTTACGACAATATTATCTTAAGAGTAATGTGAGAAACAGCAACTTTGATTCGGTTTCTTAGTTAAGAAAAAATGATACATAAACATCAAAGAGAATCAATTTTTTATGTTTCATTTTTTGAGATTCTTTCCGAAGGACTTGAAACTGAGCTAAATAATTTTCAAGCTCCTATTTCAAACAAAAATTTTAACAAAAGGAGAAAATGTTTTCAAAAATTATTTTCTTTGTATTTTATTTATTATTAGCTCATTTTAACTGAAGGGGTAAAAGATTGGAACTCTTAGAAAAAATAAAAATGTGTTTAAATAATTATTGTATTAACTTTAATTAATTGATTCTTTCTCTAACTGAAAAGTTGAAAATTTCAGAAAAAAACCGCGATTTTCTACCTCTATTCTAAAATAAGATTAATATAAACAATAATAAATTATTTAGCAAATTTCTGGAAACATTTGAATGACTGTCAAAAGGAATATTTTAAGTGTTAGAAACCATTTTCACAAAAACAAAACGCTAATAATAAAAAATTGCGCCAAAAACTCACAAAACCCAATTTTTCTTTTATAGGAGTTTCTTTGGGACCCTATAAAACAGGCATACAGGGGTGAATTCAAAAGAGTACATTTCGTAACTAGTGCGGACTGACGGCCTTTTTGAAACGAGATTTTTCATGACTTGTTACAAAAACATTGCGCTCATTTCAAAAAGGAAAGCCGTCAGTCCGCAGGAGTCACGAACGATACTTTTCAGAACAAAATCATGAATGGCGTTATTTCATTGTCTAGCGCGGAACACTTATTTCCTGACACGGAAAAGAATTTTTGGCGCAAACAGAAAAATACTGAAAAAACAAATAACAAAACTAAAATCATGAAGGAATAGTAAGGAGTAGTATCCCTGTAAGTGGGGAGTGGAACGAGCGACGTCCAAAAATTCGTTAACGCTTGCCACGAATGAAAACTCGTATGCTGCCCTGTGCACAAGCGCACTGGCTGTTGCCATGCCAACGATGTCAACACGCGTTCGAAGTTTCGAACTTCTGTATTGAACGAACATAAACAAACGAACATAACCTGCATGTGCATCGAGATGTCAAAATATAACATAGGGGAGTGGGTATAATACGTGAATGTGAAAACAGCTCTCTCACATGTGCACGGGGCAGCATACGAGTTTTCATTCGTAGCAATCATTAACGAATTCTTGGACGTCTCTTGTCCCACCTCTGCTCACAAGACACGTTGGGTGATACCACTCCTTACTATTCCTTCGTGACTAAAATACTTTTATTTTTAAATACGATTTTCTACCTCCATTCTAAAATAAGATTATTATAAACAATGATAAATTATTTAGCAAATTTCTGGAAACATTTGAATGGCTGTCAAAAGGAATATTTTAAGTGTTAGAAACCGTTTTCACAGAAACAAAACGCTAATAATAAAAAATTGCGCCAAAAACTCACAAAACCCAATTTTTCTCTTATAGGAGTTTCTTTGGGACCCTATAAAACAGGCATACAGGGGTGAATTTAAAATAGTACATTTCGTAACTAGTGCGGACTGACAGCCATTTGAAACGAGATTTTTCATGACTCGTTACAAAAACATTGCGCTCGTTTCAAAAAGGAAAGCCGCCAGTCCGCAGGAGTCACGAATGATACTTTTCAGAACAAAATCATGAATGGCGTTATTTCATTGTCTCCATGGAAAAATGCAAAATCACGTTCTGAGTCGGTGAAGGTAAGCATGAGCTCTGCTGTATTTTTGTTCTAACGAGCGTGAATGAGACAACAAAGTATAATGTGCGAGGCGATAGGAACACGCTATACTCTTCGTTAGAAACATTGACTCACTAATCCGCCATGAATTCTCTTCCTATCTTTGTCTACCACAATCTCTCTTTAGCCAATTCTAGCGTTACAAAATACTCGCGCATGCACAAACTAGGCTCTTTTTTGAACTCTACGTCACGCCGTGCTAACTGAACGCTATTTTGTAACTCATCCAACGCCCCGCCAGGCGCCGCTCAAAAAGCGTACTTTTGCGTTTGTCTATGGAGGCATGAAAACACGCCACTTTTATGATGGCGTTCTGAAAAGTATTTTTTATTTGCATTCCATTGATAATTTTGAACAGAATAGTTGAAGCACAAGTCCATATGCCTAATATTGACGATTTTGTCCCAAAATTTCCAAAAACGTCTCTGTTTTTTTATATCGTTTTATATACAGGGTGTCTCAGACTCAAGTGTCCGGACTCATATAGCCTTATGAAAATTAACAAAATAAATGGAAAATTCCTCTTCCGAAAATCAGTTGAAGTTTTAGTTTTCTAGTTATAAAACATTTAAGCTCGACTAATCAGGAGTGTCCTATAAACAGCCGTGTGTGCGTGAACGAGATTTCAACGCAGTGTTATCGAAGCGAGCGCAGAGGTGGGGCAATATCTGTGGGTGGGGTTAGCGACGGGAGAACACTACACGTTGGAATCCCGTTCACGCACACACGGCTGTTTATACGGCGCTCCTGATTGTTCCAGCTTAAATGTTTTATAACTAGAAAACTAAAACTTCAACTAATTTTCGGAAAAGGAATTTTCCATTTATTTTGTTAATTTTCATGAGGCTATATGAGTCCGGGCACTTGAGTCTCGGAAACCCTGTTATATCGTAGAAAACAACGAAATAATGCGTGTGTTTTGCATACGTGTATAAAAGTTTTAAATTTATTTCGCCTATAACGGAAGTGTGCTATAAATTCTAAAAAATCATTTTTTTTTTGTAAATAGGTGTGTCACAAAATCTTGAAAGCTTTGTTGTCACTCTTTCTTAATGCCGATTGGGTAATTTTAAAAACTCGAAGGAAAGAATGTTTTCCCAAATTCACACACATAACTAAGAATTGAGTTTCAGTTGAAGGGCAGTGACAAAGAATGTCACGTTCATGTGCATAATAGAACTGTCAAAAATGTAAGATTTATCAATGTAGAATTTTATTATTATATTTTTCGTTAAAATAGTTCATTTTCAACCAAGAAAAAGGGGGGAATTTTCAAGGAAATAGTTAAATTTTCGACCAAACTGATGAATCTTTGATCAAAAAATGAATTCTCAACAAAAAGTGTGATAGATGAAATTTTTACCAAAGAATAGTTGAATTTTGAATAAGAAACTGTGAAATTAACCCTTAGTTACCACACTTCTCGGGAGTAACACGCTTACCACACATAGGTCCTAAGGACCCAGGCGAGAAAAATTGTTATAAAAAATAAACCATTAAATATATTTACATGGAAATTTTTTCATAACTTCTTGAATACCTACTGTATAAGGCTGCATAGGTTATGTAGTCAGAAAATAA
This sequence comes from Andricus quercusramuli, assembly GCA_932178445.1. Taxonomy (NCBI): domain Eukaryota; kingdom Metazoa; phylum Arthropoda; class Insecta; order Hymenoptera; family Cynipidae; genus Andricus; species Andricus quercusramuli. The sequence continues at coordinate 53,947 of CAKNXH010056081.1, read as the reverse complement.
ATTTAAATACGTTAAAAAAATTGCAGAAGTAAAAAAATGGTTTAAATGGCTATTGTTACTAAAAAATTTCTAACTTTTTGAATTCTCAATACTAATAGCTAAAAATTTAGCGGAGTCTTCTACTAATGTACCGCTATAATAAAAAAATAGTAGTTTAGTGGATCTTTAAAAAAGGATATTTATTTTGAAGAATGAATTACGAAAAAAAGTGAAAAAATGAAATAGGCGTTTTCGACAATATACTCTATAGTATTAGCTATTAAAAAATTATTTTTATTAAAAACATTGTTACATTAAAACATCTACATAAAATCTGCATAAAATTATTATAAAAGAGCAACAACTTGGCAAGTAGCGCATTTACAAGAAGCACATCCAGTTTTTATCTTCCTGTCTTTTTTTGGACCACAAAGATCACATCGCCGCTTCACGTCGAATTCAGCTCGCTCTAGTGGCTGTGAATTTGGTCGATCAAGTTTCAAAATTGCAGATATGCCAATTACTATACGCTAAAAAAAAATCATTCCAAAAAATCATTTTCGAACGTACTTACCACACATGGGCCCAAAAGACCTAGACCCATTTTTGAATAGTTGCCAAAAGTTGACTAATGGCTCTAGCGTCATGCTAAATGGCCTGAAGGGTAGTTAAACTCTTGAACTATCGGCGAATGTTGCTACAAACTGGCTTCTCTTTCATTTAGGTATTTTAAATTAAAGCGCAAAAAGGTCCTGGGTCCTTTGGACCCAGTCTGGTAACTAAGGGTTAAAATCGAAAAAAAATAATTTTCAACATAGCTATATTTTTAGTGAAAAAATTCATTTTTAACGAAAAAAATCGAATTTGCAACCAAATTTTTTAAATTTTCAACCCAGGAAATAAAAACTTAACTCAAATAAAGCATCTCCAATGCAAACAAAATTGGTCTAACCAACTAGTTAAATTTCCAATCCAGAAGCAAGATTTTTCACCAGAAAAGACAAATTTTCAATAAAATAGATGAATTTGCCACTAAAAAGATCAAATGTCTATCAAAAAAATGGTTGACGGAAAATTCATTAGTAAAATTTTTTGTTGAAGATTTTAGTTTTCAATAAAAAACTACTTTTCAACCATAAAGGTTAATTTTCTACAAAAAGAGAATAGATTTTCACAAAATACATGAATTTTCACAAAATACATGAATTTTCAACCAAAAAGGTTAATTTTCTACCCAGAAAAACAATGTTCTCACAAATAGTTGAATTTCCAACTAAAAAAGATCAATTTTCAAGAGAAAATAGAATATATATTAATTTTCATTCAGAGAAATAAGTTTTGAATCAAATGAAATAAATTGCTAACAAAATTGTTCAATTTTCAACGGAACAAATGTATTTTCTACCAAAAAGCTTAGATTTCTATAAAAAAACATTCAAAGCAAAATGGAATAGTCAAATTTTTAGATGAAAAAATTAGTTTTTTATTTTTAAAAAAATTTTTAAAAAGAAATGGATTCTCAACCAAAAAGATTAATTTTTTAACAAAAAAGAATCATTCTTAACAAAATACATGAATTTTCAACCAAATATTTTTATTTTTATTGGAATTTTCAACATAATAGTTGAATTTTCAACCAAAAAAATATTGTGTGGTGGTGCTTTAATTATTTGAGAATCATCCGATTCATACAAATAGGTCACAGATCAATTCTAAAACTAACTGTTGATCTAATAAATAAAATCAAAAACTCAAATTAAAGGTTGATGGTAAACATTACCCCAGAGGAGATAAACCGTACTTACAACGAAAAAAAAAGAAAAAACCTTGAACTATGTAATTAATTATAATGCTCATTCGTGAAACTTAGTGAGAAAACATGATCATTTTGTTGACCAAATTTTTTTTCAGGGTTATCCAGAATATTCAGCCAGACATTCCTTATCTCACACATATAACAAAATAACAAAACAGACAAAGGGACGTTTTTTCAATACGAATTTTCCAGTATTGAAACTCATTGATATCGTAATTATTCCGATACTTTTAATTTAGACATTAACCAGTTTTATTAACCGTTCAACTTTTGATATGAGATGAAACCGCTGAAGCGAGAAGCTTCATATAAGCTAGAGTTCAGCTTTAAATCTTTATCCAGAACCAAGATTATTATTTTTTACATTTTTAGCTCTATTAATTGAAGCAATCCTTGAATTGAAGTCCAACAAATTGCCATTTCCCGTGCAGAAATCGCCATATATTTTCCAGATTACCGATCTGGCCCTGATCGGTTTAGTATCTTCGGGGCCAGATCGGGATAATTCCATGGCCCAGACCCAAGCCAGACCGGTTCAAGTATTGCAACGCCACCTAGTTCCAATTTGGGGATATTTCCTCGCTGTCAAATGAAGTGTGCTATTGTTGATAAAATTCACGTTTATTATCTGAATTTAAGTGGAATGGAAGCTTCTAATGTGTCCCCTGAGGGTTTACATTGTTCGTGTATGTCTTCCCTATTCCTTCACACACCTCCCACACACATACTTGGTGGTGGGAGGGGGACCTACAGTTTAAGGTGGGTTCCGAACCACCAAGAGCAACAGCCTTAAGTACTTAGAGAACCTTTTTCTCTAGAGGTACCGGTCCCACGACTCTCCGGAGATGAACAACTCCCTTGCTAGGCAAGTGTTCACCGCATGGGCCACCGAGACTCTTCCAGAGTGCGAGGCGGGAATCGAACCCGCAAGCCGACGGAGTGGGTTCAAAGCCTACGCCTTAACCCCCACGACCATCGTCCCACTCTATCTGAGTTTAAGTGTATAATGCAATAAACAATATGCCAAATCCTAGCACGCCACGAGTTTGAAAGCATCGCGCATTAGCTGCTTTATACAATTTTCGTTATGTGAAGGACGGTAAGTAAATCGTTAAATCGTATCGATTGAATCGAAACCTAACCTCAAAATTGAAATTTATTTTAAAACTTATTATAAATTGTATATTTCTACAATATTTTGAGTTTTTATTCAAGTTATTGATTATATATTGAAAATTATGTTGATACGGATGCTGATAAAAGTGGAACGCAACCCGAACTGCAAGTTCCAGGAATCTTAGAAGATCGACGTAACGTGTTTAGTTTTTGATATAATTAATAGATGAAGTATAGTATCTATAACTCTAAAAATGACATTATACCATTTTTGAAATTATCTTGCTTTAGTTTACATGCCATACTATTTAACTTTTAAATATTCAGGATTGTAAGTATCAGAAATTCATTTTTCTTCGACATAACCTCATAATTTTATTTCATTCTTATTTTAATTTTACCGACGATTTTAGAGCTAAATTTAGAGTTAAATTGATTATTTTTAAAGGAAAATGGTCATATAGTTAAGTCTTTCTTATCTTTTAGTTCCAAATGTATAGAAATAATTCAGATATTTTCTATTAATTAAATAGTTATTTTGATGATTTCGAAAATTTGGAGCGCAGTAACATTTTTTTAAATTCAAAATTTTAAGCTCATAGTTTTAAAGATATTTCAATGGTTACACATTTTAAAGCGTTTTAATAACAAATTTCCAAAAACTTGAAATTTCAATACTTTTCGAAAATACCCCGTTTCAACTCAGAATTAAATTTCTTTTGAGAAATTCCCGGCTCTAATCCAGAATTCAAAAATTTTTTAAAATTTCTCGTTCTAGGTCATATGCTGTTAAAATAAAAAAAATCCCTGTTTCAATTCAGAATTTTAATTCTTTTCAAAAATTTCCCGTTTCAACTAAGAATTAAGTTTCTTATGAAAAGTTCCCTGTTCGAATGCAGACTTTTAATTCTTTCAGAAAATTTCCAATTCCAGCTGAAAGTTGATTAAAATATGAATATTTCCTTTTCCAACTGAGAATTTGTTCAAATTTGAAAATTCCGTTCTAGCACAGAATTAGAATTCTTCTCGAAAATTTCCTGTTTCAACTAAAAATTAAGTTTCTTTTGAAAAGTTCCCTGTTCCAATGCAGACTATTATTTCTTTCAGGAAATTCACAATTCCAGCTCAAAATTGATTAAAATTTGAATATTTCCTTTTCCAACTGAGAATTTGTTTGAATTTGAAAATTCCGTTCCAATACAGAATTAGAATTCTTTTGGAAAATTCCTGGTTAGTGTCCAGAATTTTAATACTTTTTTTGGAAAATGTCCTATTATAGCTCAAAATTGGTTGAAATTCGAATACTCCCTGTTCCAACTCAGAATTTATTAAAATCTGAAAATTCCGTTTCGACTCATAATTAAAACTCTTTATAAAAATTCCCCGTTCTAGTCCAGAATTTTAATTCTTTCCGGGAATTACCCGTTTCCAATAAAAATAAGAATTATTTTTTAAAATTCCCTATTCCATTTCAAAACGTTAATTCTTTTGGAAACTTCCCAGTTTTAGCTCAGAATTAATATTCCTTTGCAAAATTTCTTGTTCTAGTCCAGAATTTTAATTCTTTTTTCGTATTACTGATTTCGACTCGAAATTAAAATTATTTTCAAGAAATTCCCGCCAAGGACTGGAGTGGACATTGTAAAGAACGAAGTCAAAAAGACTAAAGTATGTATTGAGTTTGTATTTGTCTTAATATTTGGTACTTGAATGTAAGAAATAGTTCACCTAATTAATTTTGCTTGTTATAAAATTATTATTATAAACAAAATTATAAGAAATTATAAATTTCAAGAATGGCTCTTAACGGGAAATTGGTCGGGGCCAGGTCGGGTACCGATCGGTTGGCCAGATCGGGCGCCAGATCTGGCATCGATCGGGCCGTGTGTTTCATCAGCGATCGGGCCCAGGTCTGTTTTCCAGATCTGGACCAGATTTGGCCTGGTCTAGCCCCGGTCTGGGCCATATCAAAATTTCTACACGGGTTGTTAAGTGCATGTGACGAATACTCGTGAGTTTTTGAATTTTTGAACGTGTGGAGGACTTCAGATTCGAAGTAGTGAAAGTTGAGGGTTATTTCTCCTGTTTTTTTACACATTTTGTGTCACATGAAAGTCAAAAAAATTTTGTCGAAACTCAACCTGACGTCATTTTACACGTATGATGTTGAAGAATATTTCTGTCTCTGACTCAACATTCTGCGATTTTCTCTCGCCGAGTAATAAGGCTTCGAAGCCAGGTGTCAGGACTTTTGAATCTGACATATATTTGTGAACTTTCTTTCTATTTTTCTACGTCTCAACAATTTTTTTCTCCAAAATTATACAATATAGATTTATTACTAGATAGATATCAAAAATCCTCTGTACCTTGACCAGTACTTTTTGTGAACACGGCTGTTGTTCGACAGCAACAACGTAGCGTTTATTAGGCCACTCTTTCAGAAACATGGATACAATTCTTAAAAATAATAGTATATATTTATAAATTAGATTCTCATATATAATTAAAAGTGCTCATTGAGAAAAAACCAAAATTCAAAAACACAAGAACATACGATACCAAATCTTGAACATGCAGCAAAGGAATGATGTTATTACCACGTCCAAAAATGGGTAAAAATGGTTGATTCATCCATCCCATTTTAAAGAGAAAATTAAGAGGGCTTTCATCATACCCATAGGTAATTCCGGAACACAGAATTACTGTTTTTAATTTCTTAGCTATATTAGAACGTTTTTTCACTGACATTACTTCTCTCTCGCAACGAATGTGCTCTGTAAAGTTTGGATGGGATTTTCGCTTTCTATAGTCAGCCTCCGTAAAAGGCAAATTTGGATCTTCCCGGTTCAAGGGTTTCGTTAAAGCCCAGGTCATTATTGTTGAGATCAAAATAAAGTAATGAACTTCCTCACTGCTTTTGAAGCTTTTTGGCTTATCCCTTTCCATGGATTCCAATACTTGCACGATCTCTATAAAATTGTATCATAGCGTTAAAGACCAGCTCTAGCTTACAATTCTTAATCGATTTCGATGTTTTTAAACAAAATTTGTTTGAAACTTGAAACTATTGAATAAACCTTAATTCTTTTTTCATATGTTTTATAAGTATCCGCATTAAATAAACAAGAACATTTATAAGTTATTTTTTCGAATTTATACTAATGATACTTTTTTTTGGTATAAATGAATAATCTAAAAAATTGAGACCTTTTGAAAACATGATTCTTGATGTTGTCTATTCTCTTTCGGTATATTATGCCAGACTTTAATTTGATGAAGAAAATAACCTTCATCTGTGACAAAGATCACCCTTAAATATTCTATTCCGGAATCTCTTGCCGGAGATGAATAGTTAAACTTGTTGGAGTTCATCATAAATTCTTTGGAATTTAATTACGTTGATGATAAAAAATGCCGGAAGAGTAAATTAAAATGCCGCATATTTTTGCGGAAGGCCGTACTCGACCGATTTTTAGTCGCCGAAGAAAAGACTTGAATAAAGTTGGTGTGCATGAAAAGTAATGCAGGTACACTAAAAAAACATGAACAATCAGTATGAGATTGAAGATAATTGTGATAAACAAATACTTGGATGACGAGCTCAACGGCAGGAAAAAATTGTTTGTTGACTAAAAGTGTTCGACTACATTATGAAAATAGTACTTGTAACGAATAATTACCGAATTAAAAAAATTTCTATTACTATCCAAATTTTAATAAACAAATACTACATTTTTGCAGCCTCATTATATTGATATTCTCATCAACGCTAACCAAAATTATTTACATTTGCTCAGAAAGAAATTCTTTTTTCGACTAGACAATATTCCAGGCAACTAACTCGTAATATTCCATTTACATTTAAAGTAATTGACTCTTAATGTTGTTTTTGTCTTTAACAAATTATTGAATACGCATTGTTTTTTCGCTTAGAGGAATATTATTTTTCTCATAATACAGACTACATTTTTTTTAAGTGTTAAATGAGTACCCAACATCATTAACAGAATATTTCCAAGTCTTAAATGTTGCAATTTTCACGCAGAAAAATACTATTTCGTCTACTATATCATGTTTTACATAATCAAATAGTAGTTTTTCATCAAGAAAATATGTCTTTGACACTTAATTGTTGTGGTTGCTGACAAATTATTGAAAAAACAATATGTTTGCATTCCTAAAACGAATTTAAGAACCATTCCGAATTAATTTGAATTGCTTGATTACAACGATAATTTTAGATTTATTATTTCTTTTATAAATAGCAGATGCAATCTGGTGATTACAATCTCAAAATTTTTACACATTTACATAAAATTTCATACATTTCCTTAATGTAAAATTACTATTCAGTTGTGTAGAACATGATACAATAGACGAAATCAATTTTTTCTGTGCAAAAATGACTTGTTTGGAATTTTGTATTTGTACATATATACCTACTCACTATTTTCCAACCGAGCAAGTCACGCCTACCCCGAAAGAGAAATGGCCTAATGGTATAATAATAATAAAATTTCATTAGCAAAATAACAAGAATTTAATGCTTATAATTTTATATGATTATATTGAACACTCTAGAACACATTTTGAAATGGTTTTATGAGAAAACAATGTTTATATTCTAAAATTATATATACACAATAATATTTTAATATCAATATTAATCACTCATCAGCTACAAATTTTCTCAATGGGAAATTTTTATTCAGTTGTGTATAATTTGTTATAATAAACTAAATAATTTTTTTCTACGTGAAAAGTACTAATTTTTCAATTGACTTATAATTTATGATACTGAAAATTAGAAGGATTTAACGTTTATAATATTCTGTGATTATTTGTCACTTGAACATATTTTGAATTGTTTCTACACGGAAAAAAAAGTCCTGGAAATTTTCATTGACCGAGTCTGTGACTTTAGGATAGGTCTGAAAGTATTTGGAAATTTAATAATATCGTATTGAAAAATCATGCAAATAGTGCTTGAAGAAATTAAAGACTTCTTTCTTAAATTGCGTCCAGCATAGTCAGTGAAGCACTCCTAGACTCCATCAACAAAATATCACAGAAAAATTTTTAAGCCGTTCAACACTCCAATATTAAATTCTCAAAGACAGTCAAGGAAGGGTTCGCAGACTTTCAAGCTAGCCATTTATGCTAATAAAAAATAAAAAATTATTTTTTAAATTTTATGATATTATTATCTTCAACTTATATATTTATTTAAATATTATTATAACACACACAATTATTACTTATATCAATCGCTCGCTTTTTACGCTCTAAAAAATCAGACGCACGCTGCGGGGATTCGAACTACCTATCCTAGACACGAGACTAACGCAACTCATTCCTAACCGCGCAAGCCCCTCGGCTAATCGTTCGGGCTGAAACACACAGTAAAAAATCTTGGCGTTCTGCTACAGCTGAAAACTGCGTGGCCACGTAAAAATAATTTTAGTCAGGACTGCGAATTAGATAACTTGCTGCAAGACTGACTTTGCATAAAAAATTAAACACATTGTTTAAACAATTTTTGTCTTAATGGAAAAATATAATTTTCTACGGAAAATTATTTTTTGACCAAGGGATGATTTTACGTAAAAAAATAAGTTCTTTCTTCATTTAAACTGAAATTGTTCAAATAATTTTTTCAAATTTGTGAGATATAACATAAAAACTAATTGCACCGTTTGATTCTATGGAAAAAAAATGAAATCCATGTGATGGGAATTTTTTCCAGAAAATTTCATGTGTAGTATAAATAAATATTTACATAGTACATACTACGGCAAATGATAAAATTTCTGTTGAAAAATTAAATTGAGTTATTCTCATTTTTTAATTTAATGAATTTGATTCCAGGTTGAAGAAATTGATAACAAGTTAACAAAAAATCAAACTTTTTGTCCCTTGTGCACTTTTTGTGTGACGCACTGTTTATAACTTGCAGCGTTATAAAACATTTATTGCAATGAAACTGATATATTTACCAAAGCATATCAATAAACTTTTGATAAAAAATAATTTTAAACTTAGGAAAAAACTCACTTGCGTTTACACTCTTAAAAGATGAAAGAAATATTGAGATAGATACGAAAATACTTTTTATAGATTGTTAATCAAAAATGGTTATTTTAAATGAAATTTGTTATGAGAAATGAGAATTTCAACAACAATACACGAAAATTATTTTAGATTCTATATCAGAATAATAAATTTTGTTAAATAAATAAGGAAATTGTTTAAATAATGGTTGTGTATCTTTTTGAAAAAAAGTAACCCAGATATTTCGATTCTACTAAGCATTTTTTTCTAAAAGAAAGAAGTTTCAAGAAGTATTAGTGTTGACTCGATTAACTTCTGAGCAACTTTTTATTATGCATTAAAATTATAAATAAGAAGATGGCTATTATGTAAATGTTTTTGTAATGAAAAACAAACACATTTTATTCTATTATCAGAAACATTCTTATATTTTGTTTCAATATTTTTATAAAAATTTTAGATACAGAAATACGAACTTGAAAATAAAATCTGCTTACATCCAGTTTCTTGCAATGTAATAATAGCCATCTTCTAATTTATTTCGAATAGGAATAAGTATATTATAAGTAATATCGCGAAGATTGAGAAAGGCGTAGGAATACTTAAGGCTCATGTAGTGGGTATTCCAACCTACAAAACTCACCTCAAAAAATTGGTTTCGAATGCTGGCGCACCGAAAGGATGTCAGGGGGCAATTTTTTTCCCCACAGGAAGCACATATCCATATTTGAGGGGAAAAGTCCCTCCGGAACGTCAACACTCACGATAAATATTAAAAAATTAAAAAATAAAAACGTTTTTCAAAGATCGAAAAAAAGTAAACAGAAACAGTGCAATCAGCGCCGCCTGGTGACCCGATCGATCACTAAATCGATTTAAAAGGACTTCTGGCGCCACATTCAAAATAGAAAAAGCATTGAAACATATGTAGCAGTAATAATTCTTAATAAGTTATAATATATTATTTGAAAAACATAACAAATAAATATTATCTTACAAAAATATAAGAAAAAAAGAAGGAAAAATATTTTCAACGCAAAATACTGACTGATAAAATAGATAAATAGAACTTGCAACATTTTCTTCTAATTCTGAGTTGATCTTATAACATTCCCTTCACACCACCCACACAGAAGAAATAATCTACATATAGCTAAAAAAGATTTGGTAAAGATTTTCCAAATTTGTAATTGACAAAAGTAAGCATTTTCCACAAAGTGCAATGTTATTGTGTTTATGATTTTTTCAGAGGAACCTTAGGCTATATAATGTACAACCAACGCCCCACAAAACCCACCCACGCAATAGAACTCAACTGTAGAAAGCTGGAAAGACCCGGTAAATAGTTTCCGATCTTAGTCCATGAGAATATAATCATTTCTCTAAAAAATCAAAGTTATAGCGACTTTGATTTTTCTAAAAGGTCCTTGGATTCTGGATTATTATTATAACATCCCCAAAAGTCCATCCACCCACAAGAAGTAAATTACATACGGCTGTTAAGATTTGGTAAAGATTTTCCAAACTTGTAATTAGCAAAAAACAGTTATTTCCACAAAATGTAAAGTTATTGTGTTAATGATTTTTTCAGAGAAACCTTAGGCTACATAATGTACCCCTAACACTCCATCAAACCCAGCCACGTATTAGAAATCAATTCTAGTAAGCTGGGAAGACTTGGTAAATATATTGCTGTATTATTCTTTGACGAAAAAGTAACATTTTTAGAAAAAGTCGAAGTCGTTGTCTCTATGATTTTTTGATGTCATCCTCAGTCAATAGATTGTTATCAGAACACCCCATACAAACCCACTCTCGCATTAGAAATCAATTCTAGAAAGTTTTCGAGACAAGTTTTTTTATTATTTATTCCAAAGACATCCTGACTCTTATGGCTTCTTTTGAAACCTGAATTCGAGTTGGAATTCACAGGCTCAAGTCAATCAGACTCCATTGTGGCCGCTGGTCATTATGAAAACGATTCCAAATTCGTCTTTTTTCACACAACTAAACAGAGTCGATTTTCAAGACACATTTTTTATCATTTATTCCAAAGACATTCTGACTCTTACGGCTTCTTTTCAAACCTAAATTCGAGTTGGAATTCACAGGCTCAAGTCGATCAGACTCAATAGTGGCCGCTGGTCATTATGAAAACGATTTCAAATTGGTCCTTTTTCACATTACTAATTACTTACTAAGTAAGTTGATTAAACGTAATTATAAATAATAGTAAAGTTACGACACTGCAATCGCCATCGCAATTTGAATCCGTTCTTTTTTCTTAATTGTTATGGTGGAGATTAAATGAAGAATGACCAAAATTTTTTTTGTTATTTATTTATTAATGAAAATGTATTTTTGTACATATTTTCGTCCAGGGATAATGACCAGCGGCCACTATTGAGTCTGATCGACTTGAGCCTGTGAATTCCAACTCGAATTTAGGTTTGAAAAGAAGCCATAAGAGTCAGAATGTCTTTGGAATAAATGATAAAAAATGTGTCTTGAAAATCGACTCTGTTTAGTAGTGTGAAAAAAGACGAATTTGGAATCGCTTTCATAATGACCAGCGGCCACAATGGAGTCTGATTGACTTGAGCCTGTGAATTCCAACTCGAATTTTGGTTTGAAAAGAAGCCATAAGAGTCAGAATGTCTTTGGAATAAATGACAAAAAATTTGTCTTGAAAATCGACTCTGATTAGTAGGGTGAAAAAACACAAATTTAAAATCGTTTTCATAATGACCAGCAGCCACAATGGAGTCCGATTGACTTGAGCCTGTGAATTCCAACTCGAATTCAGGTTTGGAATGAAGCCATAAAAGTCAGAATGTCTTTGGAATAAATGACAAAAAATTTGTCTTGAAAATCGACTCTGATTAGTACGGTGAAAAAACACAAATTTAAAATCGTTTTCATAATGACCAGCGGCCACAATGGAGTCTGATTGACTTGAGCCTGTAAATTCCAACTCGAATTCAGGTTTGGAATGAAGCCATAAGAGTCAGAATGTGTTTGGAATAAATGACAAAAAATTTGTCTTGAAAATCGACTCTGATTAGTAGGGTGAAAAAACACAAATTTAAAATTGTTTTCATAATGACCAGCGGCCACAATGGAGTCTGATTGACTTGAGCCTGTGAATTCCGACTCGAATTCAGGTTTGGAATGAAGCCATAAGAGTCAGAATGTCTTCGGAATAAATAATAAAAAACTTGTCTGGAAAACTTTCTAGAATTGATTTCTAATGCGAGAGTGGGTTTGTATGGGTGTTCTGATAACAATCTATTGACTGAGGATCACATCAGAAAATCATAGAGACAACGACTTCGACTTTTTCTAAAAATGTTATTTTTTCGTCAAAGAATAATACAGTAATATATTTACCAAGTCTTCCCAGCTTACTAGAATTGATTTCTAATACATGGGTGGGTTCGATGGAGTATTAGGGGTACATTATGTAGCCTAAGGTTTCTCTGAAAAAATTATGAACACAATAACTTTGCATTTTGTGGAAATAACTTTTTTTTGCTAATTACAAGTTTGGAAAATCTTTACAAAATCTTAACAGCTGTATGTAATTTATTTCTTGTGAGTGGATGGACTTTTGGGGATGTTATAATAATAATCCAGAATCCAAGGACCTTTTAGAAAAATCAAAGTCGCTATAACTTTGATTTTTTAGAGAAATGATTATATTCTGATGGACTAAGATCGGAAACTATTTACCGGGTCTTTCCAGCTTTCTACAGTTGAGTTCTATTGCGTGGGTGGGTTTTGTGGGGTGTTGGTTGCACATTATATAGCCTAAGGTTTCTCTGAAAAAATCATAAACACAATAACATTGCATTTTATGGAAAATGCTTATTTTTGCTAATTACAAATTTGGAAAATCTTTACCAAATCTTTTTCAGCTATATGTAAATTATTTCTTCTGTGTGGGTCGTGTGAAGGGAATGTTATAAGAACAACTCAGAATTAGAAGAAAATGTTTCAAGTTTTATTTATCTATTTTATCAGTCAGTATTTTGCGTTGAATATATTTTTCCTTCTTTTTTTCTTATATCTTTGTAAGATAATATTTATTTGTTATGTTTTTCAAGTAATATATTATAACTTATTAAGAATTATTACTCCTACATATGTTTCAATGCTTTTTCTATTTTGAATATGGCGCCAGAAGTCCTTTTAAATCGATTTAGTGATTGATCGGGACACCACGCGGCGCTGATTGTACTGTTTCTGTTTATTTTTTTTCGATCGCTGAAAAATGTTTTTATTTTTTAATTTTTTAATATTAATGGCGAGCTTTGACGTTCCGGAGGGACTTTCCGCCTCAAATATGAATATGTTATTCCTGTGGGGAAAAAAATTGCCCGCTGACATTCTTTCGGTGCGCCAGCATTCGAAACCAATTTTTTGAGGTGAGTTTTGTAGGTTGGAATACCCACTACATGAGCCTTAATACCACTGAAAATTGTGAAGCCTGTAAATGTTCATTTAAGAAACAATCGTCAAACTTTGTCAAATGAATTTGATATTTAGCAGAATAAGGTACCAAGTGAATAACATTTTTTAGCTCATCTAAATCTTGGAGATTTAAATCCTTTATGCAACCAGTTGTGAAATTTTTTTAAAATTAATATCTTAATATCTTTATGCGTTTTACAATTACTTTTTGTTGTAGATAATTTATTTGCACATTTATTCATTTCAAATAAGCAAGCCAATGGTAACCAATTTAGTTGTCGACTTGACGCACGTGCAGTGAATAAAGATGCGAGTTTCGGAAGCACGGAATCATCATCCAGTGTCTACTTCACTCATACCAATGTGAATTTGTCTCTGAGCCCCACTGAGCGCGCCTCTGAAAATTCTCGCAGACAGTCATGGACTGTTTTTCTGACTTATATTCGAGTTCTTAGTTTTTGAATCACGCACTTATTCAATTCAAGTCTTTGCAAATATGAAGTTATTTTATAGCCACTTCATCACTGTATGCATTTTTTTTGTAAACTGTCTTATAAGAATTCCAAGCCTGTTGTTTCTTGACTGCGCTTGAGAACTTCCATGACTTTTCTTTATTTTTCCATGAAAATGTATGACCACTTCATAGAAAGTATACAAGACTTCATAAAAATGATGGCCCGTCCTGAAGTCTAGCACTAATCTACGAAATGTTCCAAGACTTATTTTTTCCGTGTAGAAGAAAAACAATATCTATTCCGTAAAATATGAAATAGTAGGCGAAATAATTTTATTCTACCTAAAAATAACTAGTTTTGAGATTTATTTTTAACTTATACTATTAATAATAAGGATGATTAACCTTCATAATGTTCTCTGTTTATTTATCACTTCAGAAAATATTTTTTTATCAGGTTCATGAGAGAATCATTGTTTAGCGATACACAAAAATGTAAAAATATGTGCAAATTCAATTTGTTTAAATACCAATAACAATTTAGTGTCAGCGATATATTTTTCCCTTATAAAATTACCATGAAGTTGTGTAAAACATAATATAGCAGACAAAATCATTTTTGCAGCCTGTTAAAATTCCTGGTTTTTAATTTTTTTATAATTAATAGGTATTGTTAACAATAAAACAAATTCATCTTTTTCAGTATTCTATGATTATTTATCACTTGAGAACATATTTTCAATTAGTTTTATGCGAAAAACAATATCGATGCTTACAAAAAATACAAAAAGGAATATGTATTTAATTATTTGTTAATAAAATAACAATTAAGAGTTATTGACACATTTGCATAATGTAATATCAATATTTTGTTGTCTGGAATACTGTTAAGTAGAAAATAGATTTTTTTCGAAGTGAAAATATCTAATTTTTATATTTGCTTACAGTTTTTATTGTTAACATTCACCAAAATATTCTTATTTTGAAATTCTAGTTGACAGTTATGAAACAAATAACGCAATTGCTTTAAATTGAATATCAACCGAATTTCTCTATATCTCTAAGTTAGAAGATAAAGGACATTATTCAAGCTTCGGCGAGCTTTGCATGTTTTCGGCAAGATTGCGCTGCCGCAGTAATTACACTCTCAGCACGTACACCAGCAGCAATCCCCACAGCGCAATAAGATCTATACGATCACATTTCTATAGAGAGAATACAAAGAGCCCTTCTTTGGCATATTGCTGTGTTGAGAAAATCAAGCTGACATGAGTAATTGATGGCGCAAGTTTCGCATTCAAAGGGAATGATAAACAATCCATCTTAATCTGCCAAAAACCAAAAAATCTAATAAATCTGAATACTTTCCACTCCGTTATTTATATCGACATTATCCCAATTGAATCTTACGTCTCCGAAAATAATTAATTCGGGTCCACACAGAATAAATCCGAATTATTTACAAAATTCAAAACTGTCCAATCCAAGTGAATACATCTACCAAAACATATTCACTCTCACAGAGAAAACTGGGGGTATGAAGTGTTGCAGGTAATGTGCGCAGTCGGGTAATAGAGAGCAAGGTAACTGCATCTGGGATAAACTCATTGTGGGACTCAAAGATTTTTCCGGCAGACTGCGCTAGAGGCAGTATGTTACAGCAGCGGATCTTTGCCCAGAGATATATTTGTGTCGCCACGATGAGTTTACCCTGGACACAGTTAACCCGATGGCTGTGACTCAACTTCGCTCATTACCTGCAACAGTTTTTCTGTGCTGTTCCTGTCTGGTTAAATCTGGTTTTTCGAAGAAAACATGTTCTGCTTCAATCCATCTCAATCCTACCTCTAGAAAACAAGAATCTTAGCAACGTGCGTCGATTTTAAAAAGTTTTTCTTTCGAAAATGACTAAGAAGTGGATCTTATTACTTTAGGACATTACAAATTTGGTGATTACATAATATTGGGAGGAGTAACATTGCAAACAAAATTTCGAAGGGAGTGGGTTTCCCTTCTAAGTGGCTCCGACTTTTTTTGACAAAAATTCATTTTCTGCCAATCCGATGAATCTGACCTCTGTAAAAAATTGTATTTTAATTCAATCCGTTTAAATCAATATTTTACGACAGAAGTTTATCTCATTGACCTCTAAAGGGAAAACCACTCTACAGTAGATTATCAATAATTAAAAATACTAATGTATGTTAAATAATTAATTTGTTGTAATTATTAGTTAAGACGCAATAGTTGGTAATATAATAAAATAATAATTGGTTATTTCACTTAAATTTGTGTTTATAATTAAGGATTATCTACTGTAGGATCTTTGTCTATTGTAGGATGGCCTCCACTACTCAAAAATCCATTTTGATACTATTCGACCTTTATCGAAAAATTTGTTCCGATGCTGTCCGTTCTCTACCAGGCTGAATGATTTTGTGAATAATTTAATGAATTTACAATGAGTAACGACTGAATTCTTTAGTACCTTGTATATTGAAATTACCCTGATATAATTTAAAAACTGTTGACATTGTTAATTTTTATTGCGCATGAAATTGGTCATGAATGAATTTAAATACTATTATATACTAATCATTATTATTGATATTGCTTTTTGTAAAGAGCTAAATTGACACCGGTGTGTATAATAAACCTCATGTATTACCCTGTAGCACCCACAGGGCTTCCTCAATCTCACTGTCATCTTCAGTTATATCATATATAACGTAACCACAGTTGATCATCTCCTTTATGAAATCTTCATCATGTTTTTCCTCCCTCACAATCAATCTTACATCTTCAGGTATTTTATACTGGAAATTAAAAAACAATCACAGTTGAGGATCTTACTTTCAAAAGGGCACATATCCACTTATGGTTTTTGTTGGGAAATCGAGAAAAACGTTTTACAGCATTTATAAAAGAATTGGTTTTTCTGGGTTCCTACATTGTTTTGGTCCCAGGCCACGTACCAAATTACCAGATGTTTGCATTCTCATTATCTCTTTATCTCATAATCTCATTATCTCATTATCCAGAGACTGGATGCATGCTCTTTTGGTAGCAAAGCAAATGTTCAACTCTCTTTTAATATGGGATAGAAAGCTTTTTTGGAGGAAACTGATACATAGGTTGATAGGGCTTATCCTAAAGATATGATTAACGCAAAAAAACAAAAAAATGTGAAAAGTGGATTTATGCCCATTTGAAAGTAAGCTCCTCAGTTTTCATTTTACAACCATCTGCATTTTTACATTTATCTCGTTTTTGATATAAATTCCCTATTAGAGTATTCAGACCAAATATTTAACTTTTAGAATATACTATACTTCTACCTATACTTTCTCCTGTGCTCGCAAAATTATCATACGTACATGTACTTTATTTCCTATAATACCTCTTAATGAATGTATAATCAATAAAAAATCAAAGTTCTTTTAATTGTACGGAGTGGATAGACTGCCAGTACCGGCAAACAAATTCTCTGCCGGTACTCGAAATATTTCCAGCATACCGAAGGGAGTGTCAAACATTTTAGGGTTGGTCGTGTGATTTGGGAGTTATTTTATCATATTTTGATTTTTGACGCTTTAAGTGGAACATTTTATCCATATGTCGCACTTTATCGTCAATTACGTCTCACGATGGTGGAAAGATACCCCTTTGACAAAGCGCAAAAATAATGTCGGCCAAACCCTTACCCCTTTTCCAACGTCTCGTGGGGGCGGCAGGCACTTCTTAACTGGTCACAAAAATAATGTTGGTCAAAGTCCGACCCCTTTCCCAACGTCTCTTGAGTGCGGGCAGGCACTTCTGTGACTGATCAAAGAAATAAGGTCGGTCAAACCCCCAACCATTTTCCAACGTCTCTTCTGGGGGCGGGAAGGCACCCGTTTTACTGGTCAAAAAAATAATGTTGGTCACACTCCTACCCCTCTTCGAACATCTCATGAGGGTGGAAAGATACCCCTTTGACAAAGCACAAGAATAATGTTGGCCTAACCCTTACCCCTTCTCCAACGTCTCGTGGGGGCGGCAGGCACTTCTTAATTGGTCACAAAAATAATGTAGGTCAAAGTCCGACCCCTTTCCCAACGTCTCTTGCGTGCGGGCAGGAACTTCTGTGACTGATCAAAGAAATAAGGTTGGTCAAACCCCCAACCCTTTTCGAACGTCTCTTCTGGGGGCGGTAAGGCACCCCTTTGACTGATCAAAAAAATAATGTTGGTCACACTCCTACCCCTCTTCGAACGTCTCATGAGGGTGGAAAGATACCCCTTTGACAAAGCTAAAAAATAATGTTGGCCAGACCCTTACCCCTTTTCCAACGTTTCGTGGGGGCGGCAGGCATTCCTTAACTGGTCACAAAAATAATTTTGGTCAAAGTCCGACCCCTTTCCCAACGTCTCTTGAGTGCGGGCAGGCACTTCTGTGACTGATCAAAGAAATAAGGTTGGTCAAACCCCAACCCTTTTCCACCGTCTCTTCTGGGGGCGGGAAGGCACCCCTTTGACTGGTCACAAAAATAATGTTGGTCAAACTCCTACCTCTCTCCAACGTCTCTTGGGGACAGGCAGGTACTTCTGTGACTGATCAAAGAAATAAGGTTGGTCAAACCCCCAACCATTTTCCAACGTCTCTTCTGGGGGCGGGAAGGCACCCCTTTGACTGGTCACAAAAATAATGTTGGTCAAACTCCTACCTCTCTCCAACGTCTCTTGGGGACAGGCAGGTACTTCTGTGACTGATCATAGAAATAAGGTTGGTCATGCCCCTAACCCTTTTCCAACGTCTCTTCTGGGGGCGGGAAGGCAACCCTTTGACTGGTCACAGAAATAATTTTGGTCAAATCCCTACCTCCTTCCACAGTCTCGTGGGGGTCGAAAAGGCACCATTTTGATTGGTCATAGAAGTAATGTTGGTCAAAACCCTGCCCCTTTCCAATCAAATTCAAATAATTTCAGTCGAACCCTTACAACTGACCCATTTCTCGTGGGGGCTAGGAAGCACTTCTCTCTGTCTGTTTACAGAAATGATGTTGTTCAAAACCCTACCCCTTTTTCAACGTCTCGTGGGGACAGAAGGCACCTCTTAACTGGTCACAGAAATAATTTTGGTCAAAGCCCGATCTCTATTCCAACGTCTCTTGGGGACGGGCAGACACTTCTGTGACTGATCACAGAAATAAGTTGGTCAAACCCCTAACCCTTTTCCAACGTCTCTTCTGGGGGCGGGAAGGTACCCCTTTGACTGGTCACAAAAATAATGTTGGTCAAACTCCTACCTCTCTCCAACGTCGACGGGCAGGTACTTCTGTACCTGATCACATAAATAAGTTTGGTCAAACCCCTAACACTTTTCCAACTTCTCTTCTGGGGGCGAGAAGGAACCCCTTTGACTGGTCATAAAAGTAATGTTGGTCAAAACTCTGCCTCTTTCAAATCAAATTCAAATAATTTTGGTCAAATCCCTACAACTAACCCATTTATCGTGGGGGCTGGAAAGCACTTCTCTCTGTCTGTTTACAGAAGTAATGTTGTTCAAAACCCTACCTCTTTCCACAGTCTCGCGGGGGTTAAAAGGCACCACTTTGACTGGTCACAGAAATCATGTTCATCAAATCCCCCCCACCCTCCTCTCTTTGGTACGGGAAGGCATCCGTGCGACGAGACAAATGAATAATGACTGCCAAACCCCTACCCCTTTCCGGTGTCTCATGGGGAGGAGGTGAAAAGCAGTCCTGTGACTGGTCACATAAATAATGTTATGTGCAATAACAATAATGATGCAATAATGTAATGAAACTGTAATAAAAGATTAATAAAAGAGTAATAATATACAATCATGTTATCTCATAAAGTACCGGCACATAAATTTTTTGCCGGTACAGGCAGAGCATCCTCTGCCCTAATTGTATCCTAAACTTTCAATCGTTCCTTTCCTATTAGAAACAAAAATTCTTAATTTTCAATACTCGTCATTTAGACTTTAGTTACATTTTTGAAGATTCAATATTTGAATGTTAACATTCAAGACTTCAGATTTTTAAGAGGCTAATGAATATCCCCCTAATTCCATTTAACCTAAGTTTTATTAAACCAAAAATTAAGTTACCGAACAGGAATTTGTCACAATTTTCAAGTTGTCGAATTTTCCGGTCACATAACCTCTATTTATCCTAACAACCAGATATCATCATTTCTATGATACCGAATCCTCATTTAGCATCATTTTCATATTTTCAAATTTCTATTCCTCACAATATTTATTATTCCTAATTTTAGTTTAATATAATTTCTGTTTTTCCGAATTTGTATTTAACATAACTGTCACATTTCCGAATTTTCACATAACCTAATATTCATTTACATGAATTTCTACTTGTCATATTTTAGATTCATTCGAATTATCATTTAACATAATTTATCTTTTTCCGAATAACCACACTGCTCAGCATTCATTCACGCAAATCGCCATTTGTCATAATTCCCACCCAATCGAATTACCATGTCACAGAAATTTTGATTGTCCTGCAACACTTCCGGCCTAAAATAAGGGGCAAAATTCAAAAATCAGTCAACCAGGATTTTTCTGTTTGAAGCTGTAGCTGATTTATTTTGGGCCGGATGGGCCATAGGGCAAAGAAAATTTCTGTGACATAACAATTCGATGAAAGTGGAAATTGTGACAAATGGCGATTCGTGTGAATGAATGCTAGATTATGTAGTTATTCAGAAAAAAATAAATTATTCCGAATAATCATTTGAATAAATATAAAATATTACAAATAGAAATTCGTGCAAATGAATAATAGGTTATGTGTAAATTCGGGAAAATGACAAATATGTTAAATACAAGTTCGAAAACAAAAATTAAATGAAATGAAAATTAGAAATAATAAATATTATGGGGATTAGAAATTCAAATATATGACAATAATGTCAAATAAGGATTTGGTTTAATAGAAATTATGGTAACTGTTAGTTATAGGACAAATATAGGCAATGTCACCTGAAGAAAATAAAAAATAAAAATGATGACGAATGGCTGTTCGGCAACTTCATTTCCGGTTAAATAAAATGTAGGTTGTATGGAATTTGAGGGAATATTCATGCGACTCGATTTTCAATTTCAGAACCCTCGTTCTTGAGTTTAAATATTTTTTTCGTATTTTTCAACATGGCCAACGGCCATACCACGCTGAAAAACCCAGTTCTCGTTAGATCACTGAAGTTAAGCAGTGTTGGGCACGGTTAGCACTTGGATGGGTGGCCATTCGGGAATACTAGTGCGTGTTGTTGGCTCGTCGTGGGTGTGTATTTGAGGTTTGATACCCCGTTGTTATTACGTACTTATGTAGTTCATAATTTATAATAGTCTTAAGTTTCACACAGGAAAACTGGGGGTCCGGTAATGTTCAGAAAGGAGACTCCGATAGAGCTCTTTTAAAGGGGTTCCTTTTTAGCTCATTGATATTCGATAGATGACCAGCGACGAGTGCCGACGATTTTAACTGCGCATTTGTGGAAAAGTGCGGTCCTAGTTGAAATCAACAAATACTATGAATCATCATACAGAAAAATGTTCACAAAATTTTTTTTTAGTAGATAAAATTCAAGGATAGAAATAACTAACTTTCTAGAATAATTTAATATTTACCTGTTATTGCAAGTGTAGATTATATACTTTTAATTAGTTCCGAACTTTTCGCTACATGCGAAGTTAAAAACGTCAGATTTCCAACATAACCTTAACAATGGTCACATCTCATATGTATCATCTTCCTCCCAAGAATAACTAATCTCTATACTTTCTTTGTCTGTATTAAATTTATCCCCATGCAGTATTATTTAATCTGTATTATAATGTAAAAGATGAATTATTGTCATGTAAAATCTTTGGAATGAGTCGAGGCAGAAAATGAATTCTGTAGAAAAAGTCTCTATTGTAACTCAAACTTTAAGTTCCTTCGAAACAATTTATCATTTTGGGTACCTTTTTAGCAAAAGTGGTTCTTGTTTTGCAGCTCCCTTGGAACCAAAAATCGTTTCTAAAAGAATCCCCAATTTTTTCTTGACAATACTGAGTCCTCAAGTTTCAATACTAAAGCTTCAGAACTTTAGTGCAAATTTGTCACTGTAATAGGCTTTATGGGATACATGCAATGGGTCTCATGGGATACATACTGTTAACATTACTAACCTCTGGGTTGTTAGTTGTTCCTATAATCTCAAGTTTTCTTGAAGGTTCAAGGATCTTCGAAGACAGTTTTTCTGGACCCTCATTTTCAACACTATCAGCTTGAAGATGTCCTTTTTCTGACTCCCCTTCCTCCTCTTCGTCTACATCTGCCACGTGCAGACGACCCTCAGTACCCCTTGGAGAATTTACGTACTGTTGCTCCGACAAAAACTAGAAGCCATAACACGCAATCACTGGCGTCATCAGCTTTAACTTTTAATGAGATTCATGAAAAATTGTTATCGGCCCGCAAATTCGAAAGCAGTATTTTTTACTCACAAAATTTGATAAAAGTTGAAAATGTTGTAAAATATATTGAGCAATGTTCCAGTTAAATTTCACCATGAAAGTCATCAAAATAAAAAGATCATTTTTAAACCAAAATTATAAAAATCGTTATTCATTATTGAAGGAAAAAATTTCTTAATTTGGAGGAGGGGGTATTGAGTATAGTTTTGTGGAAATAACACTGGAGGCTGTGCATAATTGGCATAAATAATTGGGTGTAAAATTCCCTGCAGAATTGAACAATGTCGAACACAACAGCTCCAATAGCTTAGGAGATATAGTTGTCGAAACTAAATTTTTTCCAAAAATTTAACTAAAACAATGTGTACTCTTAGTTTTCCTTAAATAAATAACTTAGTTCCTGTGCGGTAGAGTTAAAAAAAGTTAAAAAGTTGTCACCTAATGATTTAAAATAGACTGGCTTTCCCAAAAATAAAAAATAAAGTACTATATATTCTATAGAGTTTCAGGGGTGACGGCCCCAAGTGATCAATACACATGAATCTTCCTCGGAAGGTCTCATACGATTCCTTAAACTCTTCTGTAACATTTTTTGGAACTTTCAAAAGTAATTCCTTTTAGATCTATTTGATATAAAGCATTTACATGGTCAACAGCGGCACCTGTTAGAAATAAAAATTTTAAAAAAAGAAAATTTTGATTAATTTATTATTTCTAGAGATATTTAAGTTTTTTCGTCCAAAATTCGATTTTTCAGCATTTCAGTTGACATATAGCCTACAATTTTTGACATATGAAGATGTTAGGCGAAGTGGTTTTTTGATACTGAGTAAAATTAACATAATTGTCAATTGGGTATTGTGGGATTAAACGCTTAATAAAATCCTAAAATTAAAAAGAAACTTCTCTCAATACAAACGTGTGATATTCCAACGACATGATATTGTTAACTTTGTTCGTTTCACCCATATATGAACAGATATTTTAAAATTTGAGGATACCTTTTTAGAGCACGTTAACTTTTTCTTAATTTTTAAAAAGTTCTCAAATTCTACCTCAGCTATTCTTCGTCCATGATAGCTGTCTATATTATTGACGAAAACACGCCAAGGTTTGAAACCCAATTCCATGTTTGCGGGAAACTTCTGGTTTTGTTCCTCTTGTAGGCGCTTTTGCGCTGCTTCAAAGCCAAAGAGATCAGCAGGATCGTTTGAGCTAGATATGCTAACCTTCGACTTCTGTAATCCTGATACAGACATTTTCCGTAGTCCCTTTGAATACCCTATAATGCAACCTCACATTCACAGAAAGTTCCGTTTAAGTAGGCTCTTTCAGACTGTCCTCACCGAGTATAGATTGAAGTACTTCAGCTAGTTGTTACCAAAGCTATCAACCTGCTGGATATATTTTTTGAAATTTGTGTAACCTGAATTTGATAAGGCTGTACTCAGACCAAAAACCGATCGTTGCTTGAATACGAAATTCATTTTTATTTTTGTAGATTTTTCATTGGCTTTTATTTCAAGTCAATCTGCTAACTTCATCCTTTGGGTATTAGGGTTGTTCTGGAGATCCTCGAAGAAAGTTGAGATACGGTGTACTCAAACTCTGATTTGGGCCGCAATACGGGAACTAATAATGAATCATTTCTGGATTTTGATTGGCTTGGCTTAGCGCGATTTTCAAATCACAATTTTATTTTCAAGGGGATTTAATACAAAATAGAAACAATACTGATCACGCAAAGATGGTAAATTATTGGGAAAGTGTTCAAATTTATTTCTAAAGACACGCTATTTTGGATTTTTATAAACAAAAGAAATAATAGAAAATTGAACAGTCAACATTTTTCATGCCACATGAAAATATCAAAGTTTCGGTATGGCGGCGACCGTTGGAGAAGGAAATGTGTCTCAACTCTCCCTAGAGGTTCTATAGATTAATCGAAAATAAGAAAATTTTTGAAAATCTAAAGTGACTTATGCTGAAAAGTTGCTACGGGTTATTATGAACAAAAAACTTCACTGACTTTTTGAAATCAAAAATTTCCCTAAGCAGGGCTCACCAGAATTCAGCCATTGGCTGACATGGCTGCCAGTATCAGCCAAAAAGTAGGTCAAAGAGCCCCCAATTAATTTTCGTCAAAATTATCCTTCAACTGACCCCTAGTCCTTCAGGCTCATTCTTAGTAATATTTATAAATGTTATTTAATTAATTTGTATTAAAATAAACTATGCTATAACTATGTGCTGCAGTAAATTAGAATTTTCAAATATCATTCAAAATAATAATGTCCTCTAATAGTATTTTGTAAGTAATGAGTACTTGAAAATTAATAATAAATTGAAGTTAACATAATGCTCAAATTTTTTAAGACTTGTTGAGCTGGTAATATATTTGATTTCAAGTTTGAAATCCGTAAGAAAATTTTCTAAATTAACAGACTGGCAGCGGTTTTTCTGAAAATATTGTTAGCCTATTTTCTCAAAAAATCAACACTTATATTTTTTGGCAATTTTTTATTGATTTCTACTTTCATATGGAAAATATCTTGTGATTTTTATGCGGGTTAGAGAACTTTTGTGGATAGGAATTTTTTTTCCATAAAATCAAATTCTCGCATTTTTCTTGCACGAACAAATATTGAGAAAATAGTTTGAACAGTTGAAGCAGTTCTACAAAAAGTTATTTTACTCATATATGATATCTTGCACTATTTCCGCGAAAAATGAAAAAATTTAATTTTCATAAACAAACAAATTCTCTTCACCACAAAAATGGTTTACCCCACATAAAACTCGTAGAATATCTTATTCTCTCACCTAACTTAGACTATTGATTCGACTACTAATATTAAAAATTAAATTAAATGTATGGAATCCTCCGGCATGTAAGATACATTAAACTATGACAGAATGATAGAAAGAATGAATAAAGGAATTTTCGCATTTGAATTGTTCATTTATATATAAAAATTAGAAACATATCCATATGTGTTTAGTCTTCCAACTTGTTGCCATGGGAAATTTGCCCATAGGCAACTGCTGTGAAAGGGGGCAAACTCCTCCTTTTGTATTTTTAAAACTATTTTCCATAAATCTTTGTTTACATAAATAGGATATTCTTTAAACTATTTTGTTAAAATTTTTTCGGATCTGTTGTATTTGGAAGAAAAATGCGAAAATTCGGTTTTATGAAAAACAATTCTCCAGGCCACAAAAGTTGTTTTGTCCGCATAAAACTCACAATATATTTTCCCTATGATAGTATACAAATTCAACAAAAAATGACGAAAAATATAACTGTGACCTTTTAAAGAAAATGGAGGTTAATGTTGAACACTTTTTAAATTTTCCCACGGATTTCGAAATATGGCAATGAACTCTACCAGAATTTCTGCGACTTGAGGTTTAGAACCTGCCTAAGTTGAAATGGATTTGGTTCAAATATATTTTATTCTTATTGATTCAATTCTTCAGTATTTTTCTGTTTGAACTAAAAAAAAATTTCTCAGTGTGATCTAAAAAAGTGACGTAATTAATTTGTAACAAAGTAATTTAGTCTCTCTATACATTTGTGCAATTTATATATATATATATATATAAAAGTTAAACAGCCACTGCAGGGTACCACTAAGAGCAACTGCCATCTAAAAAAAAAAAAAATGTATATGGCCCTCAGTAGAACCGCGGTAAAATACACCTACGGCCACGTCTCACATCCGTGAGATGGGTGGTCACAGGGAACGACGAAATCACAACGACAGGCCGGCGAAACCCTCGTGTGTCTTGAGGACACGAAGCGACCCAAGGATCACAGCTTTCTGCATCAATCTCGCAAGTGCCTTGGCATATTTTTGGCACGCGGGTATGGCTTTAAGGTTACGAACCAGCGATAATTTCACACCTCCGAGAGCACCTATCACAAGAACAAT
>CAKNXH010056081.1:0-27227 GCA_932178445.1 Andricus quercusramuli | reverse complement strand
CTCCTGAGGTTTGTTCGTAGAATTGGTTATTGAAAGAGAAATAGGTATTAGTGAGACAGTGTTCTATTAAAGGTGTGAGATTGGAGGGGAAGTTTGTAAAGGATTTAATAATATCGATTCTATCAGAGATTGCTACTTTTGTAAAGAGAGATACTACGTCGGAACTTACTGGGATGTGAATGTGAATCTGTTGTATTTTTCTGATGAAGTCAAAAGAGTTTTGGATGTGTGTGATAGAGTTTCCTGTGAAAGGCTCAAGTTTTTTTGGCAAGAAAGCATGCTAGGTTGTAAGTTGGAGAGTTTATTGCGCTGACGATCGGTCTTAGTGGGATGTTGTTTTTGTGAATTTTTGGAAGTCCGTAAAGTTTTGGAGATATAGGATTAGTAGGTTTTAATTTAGATATTGTATCGCTGTCAAGATTTGAGTCTTTCAGGAGGCTTTTTCTTTTTCTGGTTATTGTTTTTGTGGGGTCTTTCTTAAGCTTTTTATATGTATCATCAGTAAGAAGGTCCATGACTTTGTTGTTATAGCCTTCTTTATTCATCATTACTGTAGTGTTGTCTTTGTCTGCGGGTAATATTATGATGTCTTCATTCTGATTTAGTTCTTTAATAGCTGATTTTTCTTGTTTTGTTAAGTTTGAGGAGGGAAGTTGGGCTTCGCGTAAAATTTTGGCTGTCCTACGTCGTATGTCATTTGCTTTTTCGGGTGGATGGGTGCATATTGTGGATTCCGAATTACTGATGATTTCTTCTTTTGGGATTTTGGAGGGAGCGACTGCAAAATTATGTCCTTTAGATAAGGCTAAAATCATTTCATTTTTGAGATGATGGTTAGAGATGTTTTTTACTGTATTAGTTAATGGTGCGTGCTTTACTGGAAGTAATTTGTCAAATTTTATTTTTTGTTTCTCAGTGCAAAAATCTTTAATCCGTTGGGATTGGTCAAATAATATGCGGTCCAATGTGGACCAAATGTCAAATCTGAGAGTGTTGGATAGGAAAAGGTGAAGTTTCAATAGTTTTTTGGAGGTGGTGTGCAAGTCAAATTTGCTATGTTGTATCCTTTCTTTTAAGAGAAGCAAACTTCCCAGATAGCAAGCGTGCGACGCACGTTACTCGCACTGCATGCGAGGCACGCCATGCGTGCCGAAACGCAGCGCTATCGCTCGCACTTCCTGCAGGCACATATGTGCGAGGCATATGAGTCGCATATCGTGATAGGTGAATTATTGAACAAAAATAATATGAATTATTAATACCGTAAAACTACTACGAATTTCAAACATTTTCCTAATATCAAAAAGATGTAAAATATAAATGTTAATTTTAGAAACATATTTGTATTTTTATTGGACCGACAATTTATAAATTACTAAAAAGAAACAAATTGTTGCAAGTTCGATATAAGACAACTATGTGTTTGTTATTTTCATTATTTAAACAGATTATTTTTAATTTATTTTACCCTGCTCATTCTATATTTACGGATCAGGTTTTAAATAAAAGCAGTTCCAAGTTACCGCCTGATCACGTTGCAAGAAACATTCATACAACATGGTGTTATTTTCGGTTGTGGTGGTTAGGCTAGGTCGTTTATCGATTCGTTATTGAATGTTGACAATTTACAGTCTTCTTGTTCGTGGGCACTTAGATATATTTCATAATTTATATGTACGTACAATTCATTTCGGAGTGCAAACGGTTTTCGTTTTCAGTTTATTTTATATTTCGTTTGATATTTTAATACTTATATTTTGTAATGTATCGATTGGATCATTTTGACTCGCAATGTATTTTTTTAAGTGAAAAGAGAGAAATGATTTTTAAACATTGCTATATGTTTATCTAAACGTGTATAGCAAATAAAAAAACACTTTGTTTCATAATTGACAAAAATCCAGTCAGAGTTACGTGACATCCTGAAAATATTGATTAAATAGTGACACATAACCTCAATTTCTGGTGCGGTGAACAAAACACCGCCGTAGATTGCACTTTTCAAAATCAAAATAAGTAGAAAATATACATTGAACATACTGAAAAATTTCCCTACTATACATTCTCCCGATTATAGTAGAGAACGTGCAGTTTTCAAAATTATAAAGAGATTCAAGACAAGGTAGATAAAGAATATTTTGTTTTTCCCGTTCCTCCCGCAACAAAATTTTTGTTTCAAAATGTTTTCGCACGAAACTTTTTTTGTTCATCCTGTAACCTGCCTTTCATTCAACAATCTACATTTAAATATTGTACATATATATACCGTCCGCAAGAACCTGCAACGTGTACTCGCACTATACCAGCACGACGTGATATCCGCACGACGTGCGGCGCACCTGTCACGCATATGAGGACGCATCTGCGTCATCGCTTGCGTGCACGCCGTGCGACAAAATCCGCACGCGTGCGACGCATGTGCGTCGCACTATGCGCGCATATTGCTATCTGGGTTGTTTTATGTAGAATTGATTTGGATTTAGATGTTCCTTAATGGTTTTTCAACTGTAAGAATTTTGGGACGATGTTATTGTCCCTACACCGTTTTAAGAAAGCTAAAGATGTTAGTAGTTTAGCTCGACAAGACCTGAGCTTACTAAAAGTGTTAGTTTTAGTAAGGAATCTCTCCCCGTAGATTTATTTAGTAATATATTTAATACTTTCACGATGATTCATTATATTAAATTCAAATTTAAAATTTAGAATTAAAAATTTAAAGATTTTCCGGGTTTCAATCGTGTGCGAAACTATGAATGTTGCCGACGTTTCGTGAACATTGCAGTTCACTTCTTCAGGGCTGACCTGAAACTGAAGTTTCAGGTTATGTTGTTCTTATATATGTATTCTCTACGATGCCTGTGATTGGCCAGAGCGCCCCATGGTTGGGACTGGTTGGCCTTGACTTGTTCTTGTGGTAAAGTCTATATTGGAGAAACCGGGAGGGCGGTAAGTCAACGTGTAAAGGAACATGAGAGTAAAGTTAGGCTAAAACATTTCACACAATCAGCAGTAGCTGAGCATCATATCGAAACTGGACGTAGTATTTTATTTGACAAAACAACCGTCATCGCCAAAACGTACAATAAATTTCCAAGAAAACATAGAGAAGCAATCGAAATCTTGAAACTCCCTCATAACATCAATAGGGACAATGGATATAATACCAATCCGATTTGGCTTTCCGTCCTCCCGGGTTTTTTTAAAAAAGTCTTGATTGGCCAATCAATTTTAACCAGTCCTCACCATGGGGCGCTCTGGCCAATCACAGGCATCGTAGAGAATACATATATAAGAACAACATAACCTGAAACTTCAGTTTCAGGTCAGCCCTGAAGAAGTGAACTGCAATATTCACGAAACTTCGGCAACATTCATAGTGTCTCACACGATTGAAACCCGAAAAATCTTTAAATTTTAAATTCTAACTTTTAAATTTAAATTTATTGTAATGAATCATCGTGAAAGTATTAAATCTGCTATAAATATCGTCAAGAACTACAGAGGAGAGATTGGGATGGACTCTGGTTTGGACAAGTGTGCCAAGATTCATCTGAAAAAAGGAAAAAAAATGGCGTTCCCAAGGACCCTAAGGTTGTGGATATAAGTGTTATGAGATATCTTAATACTGCAGAGACCGATACATACATGGGCGTGCCTCAAAGCCGCATTCAGGACGTAACATCAGTGGAGGAGTCTTTCTGAAGCAGATCCAAGCATCTTCTTCGACAGATTTGGTCTTCCAATCTGTCGGCGTTGAACAAGGTATCTGCGACTAACATGCTTGCTGTCCCGGTTCTACTGTACTCGCTTGGGGTGGTTCAATGGACGGAGAACGAGCTGAAGGCCCTTGATGTCACCACACGTAAGATCTTGCATATGCATAGAAGCTTGCATATCATTTCGCCAGTTCCGCGATTATACATTTCACGCCGTCAAGGCGGACACGGACTTCTGAATCTCCAGTCTCTTCATAACCGAATTGTTCCAAGAACAGCTAATATCGCTGCAAATGGCAGAGATTCTCTCCTAAAGATGGTCAGGAACCACGAGATGATTGGCGAAGGAGCGTTCCTTTACAAAGGCGCGGAGAAAGCAGCCGAGACCCTTGGCCTGAATTTTAACATCAGAAGTAAGGAAAGTGCATTACTCCATCTAGATGCTTCACGTCTGAAAGCCGAAGTAAAGAAAGCAGAGGTTGGAAAATTTCATCAAGAGCTACTCGACAAGCATAAGCACGGAAACTTCCACAGAAATGTAGAAAAACAGTCCTTGTCGAAGGAGCCATCTTCTGCTTTCCTCAAATCATCAGGACTCAATTCAGGTACAGTGGGTTTCATTTTCGCATGCCAGGACGGTGTCATTTCCACCTTAGCATACCGTGACCGCATTTTATGTCAATAAGTTCCCAGTGATAGGTGCAGGGCGTGTCATGCACACGCTGAGCACCTAGAACACATACTATCGGGGTGTCTGACCCACGCAAGAACGACGTATATCTTATAGGCATAATGCGGCCCTAAGAGTACTTTGTTACCATCTTTGTCACTCTTACAGTTTTGGTCGCGACCCTACCCTGCCGAACGCTTCTAGAGATATAAAGTCAATTGTCCGAAACGAGAAGTGCCAGATTTTCTGGAACTACGATTTGCGAGCAGCATTCTCCGTTGCGCACTCGAGGCCTGACATTGTTCTCCAAGACTTCGAGAAACGAACTATATTCGTGATCGAATTCTCGGCTCCGTCCGAATACAACATCACTGCAAAGGAGAAAGAAAAAGAGGAGAGGTAACAAGACCTTAAAAGAGAGGTGCAACGACTGTACCCAAAGTATTCGGTGCGAGTAATTGTCCTTGAGATAGGTGCTCTCGGAGGTGCGAAACTATCACTCTTTCGTAACCCTAAAGCCACACCCGCATGCCAAAAATATGCGAAGGCACTTGCGAGATGGATGCAGGAAGCTGTCATCCTTGAGTAGTACTGGGCCACTATGGACAGGCTACCCCCTCCACTTTCCCCGTCCCCCTTCACCGCACTATGGCGCCGACCCTCTCTCCCTGGTGGTTGGGACCTACCCCCAGCCGCTCTCGGACACCTGTTTTGCAGGCATCTCAAGAGGGTGCAATCTGATTCCTACTCCCGCTACTCTTGACCACTTGTTTGAAGGGTGATTAATGAGGGTATAACTCGACACGCCCCGCCTGTGATATTTTTGGTGAAAATGTATCCGGAACTGACTGGGAAGCTGAATAGATGCCAATGAACGGAATCTTATCTTATGTTAGTCACAGTTAAATCGTATCTAGTTTAGGCCTGTGTAAGTCCCTGAAAAGCATTTAAAAATACCTTTTTTAACTCACGTTACTAATTGACCGTCTGTCAGAAGTAAATTTTTCTTAGAGACGTGCAAAATTAATTGTATCCTGAAGCTGAAAAAAGATTGTGGACGATCTTTTGCTACCTAAAAAAGTTAAACTTCAAAGAAAATAACTATCGTAAGGCTACTATATATTCAGTAACGGTAGGATAATGATCAGACACATGTTGACATACAATTAAAAATACAGATTTATTATACGATGAAAAATGTCAATCGAAAATGATTTTCTTACATTTTTACACTTATCTTAACTCTCTAGTTAAATGTAATTCTTTTTAGTACATTTGCACGTACACGAGAAGTCAGGTGCGCTAATAAAACGCCACCAATTTCATGATATACAATATCGAGATAATAATCGCTAAATTTCGATGATAATCGTGCATGAAGAACGTCTTTATAATTATTATTTTTCTCTTTGTTCATAAGATTAAAAATAAATTTTTCAGATGGTTCAGGTAACTTTTCGGAAATGCAATGATCAGTTAGTAATGTTACAATTTCAGTCACGCATATTTCGACTAAGCTACACAAGGCTTTTAGCATACTAACATACTCGTTTGTACATAAAAGAACATTCTTCAAACCAATGAAAGTGGTTTTTTTCATTGCAACAGCAGGTACATACACTTTTTGTTTCTTCGCTTCACAAGGATTTTCAATATTTTCACATTCTGCAACAGGTCCAGGTATACTGTCGAAAAGAATGGTCTTTTCTCCAAAAGATGTTGTAAAAATCACTTTGTAGTCATTCATCTCAAGGGGCTCAGTGTGATCTGATGAGGGTCGTTTGTCCTTTTCAAAATAATCGTCGATGATATTGATCTGTTGCAGGAATTTCGTCCATGTTGGTACCCCAAACGTGATTCCTTGTAGTTTATTAGTAACAATTTCGACAATTGGTTCAAAACCTTCATCAATCTGTAGTTCCAATCCAATAATCACATTCTTACTGCAGGAATTATTGAGAGCGTACAGTGTAGTCGAGATAAGATGTTTAATTGTCCTGCGTGTAGGCACAACTTCTGTCATGTGCACTTTGTTTCTTTTATTGCTTGAAGAAGAATTAGCATCACCATCATTTGTAATAGATTGTAAGGTAATAATATTTTCAAAGTCGGAGTCTATCGGATTCAGCATAGTTTGAGACATTGCACTTATTGTGTTAAGAGATGCAGATACACTGATAAACGGATAGCCTGAGACGCAACTTATGTAACAAGAGGAACGTGTATGAGGTAGTGGGGTTAAAATTCGTGTCAAGTTTGAAACAGTTTCATATATGTGAAGAATTTTTTATATATACTTTGAGTAAGAATTAGTAAAAAAAATGCTTACTAATTTCCTTCAGTATAGTCTTTTCCTGAATGATTATCAGTTACAAGTAAGTAATTCGGTTGATAATTTTACTAATTGATACAAGTTTACTAACAACTAATCAAGAACTTGCCTATTTCAGAATTATGATATGTAAGGTAAGAAAAAATGGTTCAAACATTTAAATGTTGTAATAATTATTCTATGAATTTTTATATATATGATAAATGAATGTTTTGATCTAAGAATATAATACATATGCTGGAAAGCTGTATGGGTTCGTGAGAACGTTTATTAATAGATGCTTAAGGGTCCTTTCAAGAATGTTGGGGGATGTGACCATAGACAAAGGAGAGGGAATGGGCCAATTTTCCTTGCAGGAAAGTCACAGTTTCCCAAGAAAATCAGTCTAGACCTTGCCTTTGCTTGTGCAACACTGTCCCTAGATAACCACCCGAGTTTTTATTGTAATTCTATAATTCACAAATTTGAAGTGAATTAAGAGTGATTAATAAGAAAAGTGAGTGAAGTGCCCAAAATCTCAAAGATGATTAAAACTGCTCAATAAAAAAGTGAGTGAAGTGTGATTGATCCAAATTCAAATCAAATTAAAAAAAAAGGTGTGACAGTGGATTAAATAATGCCAGGATTGCTCATGAGGCAGTCAGTGAGCATTTAGCTGCTATGGCTGCAGTGGGAGTTTACGCTGCTAAATGTACTTCGGCTGTCAACTTGGCAGATTTAATTAATGATGCAACGGAGGCAAACAATAAAGAAATACTGGTCCGATGTCTCCCAGCAGCCATAAAAATGTGTCATGTATTGGACATAGCAATAGAATGTGGAAAGGAAAGAGTAGGTTAGTAAGAAATTAAAATCTTATTTATTTTTTTACGCTTTATCATTTTTTGTCTAGAAAAAATTTAAAATCTTTTTTATAAATTGAAAATATAATGATTTTGATAAATTTCAAATAATGAGATAATATTTTTTTCCACAGAAGCATGCATTACCAACGAAACGCTGTCGGTCCTCGAAACGTACACGGGGTTCGAGAAAAAGAGAAAACGCTTAGCAGGTAATGGTGTGGCCAGAACCAAAAAGACCACAAGAAGATGCCCTGCGAAAAATTCGAAGCAGTGTATATCCAGGGTTCCACCCAAAATACTGACCCAGACTGTGTACATAATTGATGATGATGAGGTGGCCACAGTTTCGATGGAACGCGATCCGCGATTGAAAAAGTCAAAGCAAGATCATCAGCAACAACAACATCATCAGCAGCAAGATCAACAAAACCAGGCTCAGCTGACGGAGCCAGAACAACTAGATACACATGAGATGTTGAAGAAATTGGTGGAGGTCAAGCATGCGGAGGCAAAAGTATTGAAGAAGAAAGCTGCAGAGAGGAGAATCCGGCTGAAAGAAATCGAGGAGAGTCGGAAAAAAGAAGAAAATAAAATTAAAGCCAATGCCCTGAAGAAGAAGGAGGAACAGCGAAAAATGGTCCAGAAAAGAAAGCAAGAAAAATCCTGGACCATGAAAATAAAAAAGAAAAAGAAAACTACTATGTGGCCTTGAAAAACAAGGTCATGAAGGTCACAAGGGAGTTTACCAAAACAAAAAAGGATGTTTTGCAGGATTTGGATCCAAATGTGGAGGAAATGCTGTCAGCATTACTGGATAAAGAGGAGAGAATCTTCCAAGGTAAGATTTGTAGTATTAAGTATAAAATATATATTTAAAAAAATATATTTGTAATAATTTCTCTTAAATAATAATTTTAATTTTTTCAGAATATCAGAACACCATTCATGACATCGTACGGGTCCAAGCCGGTGCTGGGCAGCAGATGTCTGACGGTGAATCATCGCAGGTTATTGCACCCCCGAAAGTACTCCATTTGAACATCGGTACATCTCAGACGTACCGGCAACTTACAACCTGGACGATGCGCAAGGTAGGAATGAGAGAGTGAAAGATTCACCATTTATTTGTAAAGTAAGTGAAAGTTCGGAATACATTCACAAATTCGGTTTATATGGGTTGAAATTAAAATTTAAAATTTCTCAACCTGGCGAGAATAACCCCGTAGAATGGCTCAAATCGGCATTTCGCGAATTATTCGAATATTTAATTGATTGGTGCGATCCAACCGATGCAATAGGATTAGTGTTTTGGTCCGATGTATTCGGGAAAGGGGTAGCGTGGAAAGCCTTCATTCCATTGAAAGACTTGTCTTTTGAAGACCTGTGGGACCTTGTTGCAAAAGTTGTCCAAAGTGCCACAGGTTTTGAAATCGACGATACTTTCTGTTGGCGCATATTGTTAAGCGCCTGAAATCAAATAAGTACGCTCTAATCACCTCTCCCTTAATATGAAGAGAGGAAGGGGCTTTCAGACACGCGCGAGAGCTCGTACCGGTAGCATGAAAAGTCTCACGTCGGTATTTCCTAAATTGCTAAAATAAAATAAAATTATTGTCAGTTGGATTCTTATTATTTCTGGACTTGCAAAACTATAAAACTTTCAAAATTGAGATAACATTTGGTCCTTCGAGCCGGATTAAGTGCGGTTGTTACGATTTATAAGAGTGAAAAAAGAAAAATTAGAATTTTCCGTTGGAAACCGACGTCATAAAAGACTGATTATCTTCAAAGTGAGCAATAAGTGTCCTAGAACAATGAAAGTGATCGCTAGCACCTCGAAACATAGCCAATCAACTCTTAAATTCTGTGAGCAGTGACATTTTAGTGAGTCAACAACAATAATTGATGCTGGAGCATAAATTCACATAAAACTCAAGAATCAACAAGTGTGTGTAAAAGTTATTTGTGTATGTAGTGACGTTAAAACCTGCGCACGCAGAACCTTACTGCTCACAAACGTGAATGTACTACATTAATTACAGAGCTCACACACACACTGAACTCTCCATATGATATCAGAATGGTTCTGATAAGCTCTCTCTTTCGATGATGCACCGCTCTCACTTGGTCTTACATAGTAACCACCTCTACTCACTTACCTGGTCTTATCGCTACTCGCCTAACTCACTGCTGCCTGGTCTTGACTCTCGCACTCGCACATGCTATGCTTTGGAATTAAAATAAGCAAAAAAATATACAATCATTCACTGTCTATTTATTAGACTTTCCCCAAATCTTAATCAACATGGAGAAGAAAATTGCCGGAGTAAGAGGTCAAATTGAAAGCTTGTCGAGGATCCTACCAAGCTTTCTAAAGATCCCTCCTGAAAACGTCACACTAGCTGTTGCGGAAGGGCGCTATTCAATGTTTTTGGATGTATGGAAGCTTCTACAAGAAAACAACTCACAGGTAGCGGAATTAGCTAATGCAGAAAAGGTCGACAAGAAAAAGGTAAATTATTTTACGGATAATGAATTTGTCAAAGCTGAAGAAACATTCCTACTAGCTTTTGACACATTCAATGATATTTTGTCAGGTTTAAGAACCTCTAGCTCAGTTCTAAATTCTACTTTGTCGAGAGGTAATAGTTTTGATGTGTTACAATTAATAAAAAGATCAACTAAACTCCCGACAATAGAATTGCCTAAATTTTCAGGTAATTATATTGAATGGCAAAATTTTAGAGATTTATTCGAAGCAATTGTAGATAAACACACTGATTTGTCAAAAACAGAAAAATTGCACCATTTAAAAGCAAATGTACTCGGTGAAGCTTCTCAGTTGATTCGTCATTTTGCAATTACTGATTCAAACTATGATAGTGCTTGGAACATGTTAAAAAGGAGATATGAAAATTAGCGTGCTATTGTTACCTCGTATATGCACTCCTTTATGTCCCTCCCTGCCATAAATAACGAGTTTCTTAAAGAATTAAAAGTCCTACGTTACACATTGAATGAAGCATTACAAGCATTAAAAAATTTGGAAAGACCAGTAGAACACTGGGATGATCTAGTTGTTCATATAGCTGTAAATAAACTAAATAAAAATTCGTTATGTGAATGGGAGAGACATTTAGGAGATACAAGCGACTATCCTAAGTACTCTGATTTGGACACTCTTCTTTCTATGCGAATAAGAACTTGAGAATCCTTTCAAATGACTCGAGAATTACAAGTTAATAAAGCAAATAATTCTAATGATGAATCACGCCAATCCTCCAGTCAGATAAATAATAGCATTTCTCAATCTGTTATCTGTTGCCTGTGTGAAGCGAATCATAACTTGTATCAGTGCAGTCAATTTAAGTCTCAAAGTATTGAAAGACGAAGGGAAATTGCTCACGAAAACAAATGTTCTTTAATTGTTTAAGAAGCGGACATATGCCACGTAACTGTAGAAGTAAAAGCATTTGCTTCCATTGTAAGAAAAAACACCATTCTCTACTTCATTCCGAGCAATCTCCTTTCAACGCTTCTGACACTGGCCAATCAGAAGAAAATAGTGCGAAGTCATCCATTAATTCAATACATGCGATAACAAATCAGAATCCGAGTCCTAAAATCAACCCTTCTTCTAGTATTGTTTTTAATAATAGTACTGTTTCACATGCAACTGTTCCAATTTTACCTGTTATTGAAACTGTTATTTCAGCTACAGCTCAAATTAATGTAAAAGCATCTAATGGTCGAAACTTACGTATTCGAGCGCTTTTAGATCCAGGATCTCAATCCACTGTAGTGAGTGAATGGATTGTACAAATGTTACATTTGAATAGGCAGCCCGCCATGACTAAATTATGTGGTCCTTTTGGTATCTCATTAGGAACAGCTTAATCACAAGTTGATTTAATTATCACTACAAGTAAAGACAGTAATATGGTCATCCCTATAACCGCGTTAGTCAAAACTCGCGTTAGCAATTATCTTATGCCTAAGAATAGATACTCCATAGATTGGGAACACTTAGAGGGATTGTCTTGGGCTGATCCTGAACCTTTCAGTAATCAAGAAATAGGAATTATTATAGGATCCGATTATTATGGTTCTATTTTGCTCCCTGACATTAGGAAAGGTCCTTTGGACGCTCCCGTAATGCAATCCACTATTTTTGGTTGGATTCTTCCAGGTCAAGCAGGACAATCGGTTTCCTCTCACAGCACCTCTATTGTGCAACATTGTATTAATATTTCAGAATTGCAAACAGATCTCAGAAAATTCTGGGAATCGGAAGAAATTTCAAAAAGGTCTCTTCTCACCGAAGAGGAGCAATTATGCGAAGATTATTTCCGCGAAACACATTCTAGAGATAAGGAAGGTCAGTATATAGTACGACTTCCTTTTAAACCAAATGGTCCCAAACAATTAGGTGGATCCTTAAATATTGCTACTTGTATGTGGCTTCGCAATGAGCGTCGTATATTAAAAGATAAGCAATTACACTCCAGCTATTCGGAGTTCCTGAAAGAATATGTGAACTTAAATCACGTGAGAGAAATTCCTTGCGATTTAAAAAATGAATAAGAAGCCTCATCTGCTGTTTATTTACCTCATCAACCAGTAATTCGAGAAAGTAGTTCCACAACGCGCGTACGAGTAGTTTTAAATGCGTCGAGTCGCACCTCAACTGTTAGCTCCTTAAATGAGCAACTCCTAGTAGGGCCTAAATTACAAGCTGACCTAACCGGTATTATTTTGCGCTGGAGATTATATCCATACGTATTAATTACCGATATAGTTAAAATGTTTCGGCAAATTTTAGTGGACCCTCGCGATGTTGACTTTCAAAGAATCATTTTTAGACATGACCCTTTAGAACCTCTTCGTCACTTTCAATTTTTGACCGTCACATACGGTACTGCATCGGCTTCCTATTTGGCGAATCGGGTGTTTAAACAATTAGCAGAGGATGATGGCTCTAAATATCCAGAAGCCAAGGAAATATTGCTTCGTGATTTCGATGTCGATGATGGCTTATATGGAGCGAATGATATTAATACCGCTCTTCGACTTCAATCGAATTTAACGAATTTATTAAAGGGTGGCGGCTTCCCTCTAAGTAAATGGTCTTCCAACCACCCAGCGTTGATCCCGGATAACCAGAAGCTGAACGAACGAAAGGATATAACCATTGCCGGTGACAATGAAAACCGCGCTGTTTTGGGCTTACTCTGGAATGCAGAAACTGATTCTTTCAGATTTCAATTGTCAATAGAGTTTCATCCAAAGCCTACGAAAAGAGTTATCCTATCATTAATAGCACGTTTATACGATCCTTTCGGTTGGGTATCGCCAGTTATAATCGTTGCAAAAATGTTCATGCAAGAACTCTGGTGATTAAAGTGAAATTGGTATGACGATTTACCAACAGAATTGAAGGATCGCTGGTATAAGTACTCTTTAGAACTTATGAACTTAAAAAATTTTTAAATTCTGAGATGGATAGGATCTATATTGATTGATACGAATTGCGAGTTGCACGCATTCTCTGATGCATCAAAGGGAGCTTGCGCCACGGTAGTATACCTGCGAGTTATTAATGAAAATCAAACTGCGGAAGTTTCTTTAATCGCTTCTAAAACTAAGGTCGCTCCGGTCGTAACAGTGTGCATACCACATTTGGAATTATGCGGAGCCATTCTTGCCTCAAAGTTAGTCTCCAAATTAAGGAAGATATGAATTTGTCTTCGGCTCCAGTATATTGTTGGACGGATGCCACTATCGTCCTTGCTTGGTTGAGCAAGCACCCTTCTACATGGCGCACATTTGTCGCGAATAGAGTCGCCGAGATTCACACACTATTGCCAAACGCTCATTGGCGATATGTCTCTACAAAATGTAACCCGGCTGACTTGGTCTCTAGAGGATGCACTCCCTCTCAATTGATCGATAATGATCTTTGGTGGAGAGGACCCACGTGGCTTAAGAAACCATCAGTCTCTTGGCCACTACACGCTGCCCCTCCGCTTCCAAAGTCAGATCTTGAGACTCGAACGATAGTTCACAAGGTTGCCGTTAAACCTGTCGACAGTCTTCTTACTCGTATGTCAAATGCGGCATCTACATGGCCTAAACTTTTAAAGTTTACTGCCTACCTGCTTGGCTTCATGGATTACTTGAAAAAGGATCCAAAGAAGACTATAGGTTTAGATGCAGCTATGTTACAAAGAGCTAGGCTCTTGTGGCTAAATTACTGGCAAGGTCAATACTTTGGTAATGAAATTATAATGTTAAAAATGAAAGGCCAAGTTAGTCCTTCAAGCCCTTTAAAAAATCTAAGCCCATTTTTAGATGAGAAAGAATTGATATGAGTGGGAGGCAGATTAAAAAACGCTTCAATTCAATGGGACGCTAAACACCCCATAATTCTACCGAAAGATCGAGTGACTGAGCTTATTGCTGAGCAAGCTCACTTCCGAATATTGCATGGAGGTCCTCAGTTGACTCTCTTCGTGATGAGGCAAAATTTTTGGATTTTAGGAGCGAGGAATCTGGTTCGACGATTAATAAACCGTTGCGTGAGCTGTGTTCGTCAAAGGGATCAATTAGCATCCCAACTTATGGGTCAATTACCGGCCGCGAGAGTCTCAAAATCAAGGCCGTTTCTTTATACGGGCTTAGATTACGCTGGACCTATTTTAGTTCGAATGGGAATGGGGAGAGGATACAAATATCGAAAGGCGTACATAGCTCTATTTATATGCTTAACAACTCGAGCTATTCACCTCGAATTAGTATCGGATGTTACCACTCCTATGTTTCTTTTGGCATTGCGACGATTCGTATCTAGAAGAGGTCTTCCTTCAGATCTGTACAGTGACAATGGAACTAACTTTGTCGGGGCTCAAAATGCGCTAAAACGTCATTTCATAATGCTTTTCACTGACAAAGAAATCGGGTATGAGTTAGCTACGCATAGCATCAACTGGCACTTCATTCCTCCTGGTGCTCCACACTTTGGTGGTCTTTGGGAGGCAGGAGTCAAGAGTGCTAAGCGCCACTTACGCCACGAACTAAAAAATTACACTCTCACATTTGAAGAGCTCAGGACAGTCTTATGCAGGATCGAGGCTTGCTTAAATTCAAGACCAATTTTTGCTAAGAATGATAATTCCGAAGACTGGTCCTACTTGAGTCCCGGCCATTTTGTAATAAGAGCCCCTCTCTTAGCGTTAGCAGAACCTTCAACTCTGGATCTGAAGGAAAGTCACTTAAAAAGATGGCAATTAGTAGAGAGAATTACAGAAAAATTCTGGAAAAGTTGGTCTATGGAATATCTATTGGAACTTCAAATCGTTATAAGTGGATGAATCCAAGCGAAAACATAAAAGTCGGAGATTTGGTGCTTATTCAGAAGGCAAAAACAGCTCCGACTGCTTGGCACTTAGGGAGGATCATTAGCTGTCACCCCGGTAGGGATAAAAGGGTCCGTAGTGTAACGCTGAAAACTGCTTATGGAATTTACAATCGCCCCATAACGCAATTTTGTGTACTGCCAAGTTAATTAAGAAGAAATTTGGCTTCCACAGATTTAAACTAAATTTAGTCATTATTTGTGGCGATCTGAATAGTTTTAGTACACTCGAACTCCAAAGATACGAGCTCCAGAGATACGAGCACTCCACAGATACGAGCGTCTCGACTCCAAAGATGCGAGCGGAATTTTTTCCCCTCTACCCCCACCAATTTAGAGTGTGTGGCGCGCGCGAGTGCGCGCTGATTTGAATTCGACGTTTGTTCACTTCAAATTGCATAAGCGCGCGTGAGCGTAGTAGGCCTATGGGCGTTCTCACGCATTACCCCCAAAATCTAAACGTTGCAGGAGTGGGAGCCCCTTTTACGCTCGTATCTTTGGAGTTCCCGATTCCCGAACTTCTCGTATCTTTGGATTTCGAGTGTATTTAAATAATGGATGTATACTTTTTCGGCGCATGATATTATAGATTTAAGCGAGAAAATTTGCAAGAAAAGTTGGCATAATGAGATCAAAATTATTAATGAATTTAATCGACTTTATTACTATTGCGAGCATTTAAATTATGTACCAGATTTGTAAACTTATTTTGTTCCTACAACGGCTCAAAGCGGGCAGAATGCTGTCGCATATTGTTAAGCGCCTAAAATCAAATAAGTACGCTCTAATTACCTCTCCCTTAATATGAAGAGAGGAAGGGGCTTTCAGACACGCGCGGGAGCTCGTACCGGTAGCATGAAAACTCTCACGTCGGTATTTCCTAAATTGCTAAAATAAAATCAAGTTATTGTCAGTTGCATTCTCACTATTTCTGGACCTGCACAACTATATAACTTTCAAAATTGAGATAACACTTTTCATGTTGAAATGACCCGTGTTCAGATACCAGCCGGTAAAGGTCGTGTTAAATTGCAATCCAACATTTTTAAGCGATCAGTTTTAACAATAGTTAGTAAAGAAAATACATGTCTAACACAGGCCATTGTAGCAGCAATTTCCAAAGGGAAATTGATGGCTGACAAAACTAACGTCGAAAGCGCGAGAGAGGTGTAGTGCATCAGCGCACTGCCGCTAATAGGCTAATGCTAGACGCCGGTGTTATTATACCAGAAAATGGACCGGGTATTCCAGAATTAATTAAATATCAACAATTATTAGCAAAAGCTCAGATAGCAATAATAGTGTACCATTTTGATAGCTTTGGTTTAGGAAAGCAAGAGCTTTTTATGACGGCAGTTCGGAAATTTTGAGTAAAGGGGAAATAATTAAACAAAATATTTATTTGCTGTATGAGGGTGCCCCAAAATGCCATTTTCTCCAATTTTATCTTTGATAGGTGCGGAGGGTAGTAGAAACTTCGTGCGCCATGTAACAAGGCTTACGAAAATTCAGAAAGTCATTTGTGCTCTGAAAAATGTAACGCCTGTCACATTTCGCCACCCTGTAAACAAAAAAGTAATATTCTGTTTGGGGATGTCGGAAAGGAGATTAAATGCGAATCATGCCTTAGGTCCTTTTATGGATCCTCATGTATGGGGAATTATCTACATCCTGACTCATACAGCAAAGAAAAAGTATTTGCTCAGTTTTCAAAATTTGTGGTTGCTGTTCGAAATTAATTAATCATTTAGATGTTAAAGATCATAAATGTAGATTCTCAAATTGTGCTAGGTGCAAAAAAGTTCATCCAGACAATCGTTTGTGCTACATAACACCAATTGGGAATCCACGTCATGATAAAAAAGTAGCGTACATTTTTTACGACTTTGAAACTCAGCAGAGTGAATCTGTCGTTGGTCAGGAATCCACGAAAATTCACGTACCTAATTTGTGTGTTGCACAACAGGTATGTGATGCGTGTATGGATGATCCTGATCCAAATGTACGTTGCAAATGGTGTGGCATTAGGCAGTATATTTTTGATAAGGATCCGGTTTCTGAATTTACAAAATTTGCCACGCGAAAAATGAGCCATTTCACGGAAACCGTTTGTATAGCCCATAATTGTAAAGGGTTTGATGCACAATTTATTTTAAGCCATCTGATTAAAGAGAAAGGGTTGAGAAATCCACCCGAGATAATTTTAAATGAGACAAGTATTCTTTTGATGAAGGTAAATCAATCCCGTTTTATTGACAGTTTGAATTACCTTCACATACCATTAAGCCAATTGTCTAAAGCTTTTGGGTTAGAAGAGGCGAAAGAGGGTACATTTCCACATTTATTCAATACTCCTGAGAATCAGGAATACATTGGAAAAATTCCGGATGCAAAACATTTTTCACCGGATACAATGTCTTGTGAGGCTCGGGAGTCATTTTTCAAGTGGTACGAAGAATGCGTCTGGTCAGAATGCAATTTTAATTTCAAAGAAGAATTGAAATCATATTGTATAAATGATGTGGATATTCTTCTTAGGGCATGTTTGGCTTCCAGATCATTATTTCTCAAAGTAGCCAATGTAGATCCATTTATTGAGAGTATAACGACTGCATCCGCTTGCTCGAAAGTATTTAGAAAAAATTATCTGAAAGCTGATCAAATAGGTGTTATACTGTACGGTGGTGATAGGCAGGCTGATAAACAATCAAGAAAAGTCATCAAATGGTTATTAGCCTTAGAACGCGAATTGGACATTGAAATTACTCACGCAGGTAGGACACGAGAATTTAGATTGCCGGATGGTTCTTTAGTCGATGGCTATTATGAAGATGAAGAAGGCAATAGGAAAGTAGTTTACCAATTCCATGGTTGCTACTGGCATGGGTGTCCTGATTGCTTTAAATTGAATCATGTTAAAAAATCACATTTGGTTAAAAATTCAGAATCACTAAATGATCGTTCTGAACGAACAAAAGCTCAAACTGATCGACTTCGCTCATTGGGGTATGAGGTAATCGAAAAGTGGGAGAGCTCCTTTGATATGGAAAAAGTTCAAAATGATGATTTACGTGATTTTTTAAAAGACCACCCACTTTTGATGACTGAGGCATTGAATCCTCGAGATGCATTCTATGGGGGTCGAACAGGTAATACATTTTCGTATTATGAGGCAAAGGGTAAGGTAAAAATTTCATATCTTGATGTTTGTTCACTTCATCCATTTATTTCTAAATATAGCAAATTTCCCATAGGTCATCCCAAAGTTTATATTGGTGATGACTGCAAAAGTTTAACCGGTGTAAACTTTGATTTAACCAATGTTGAGGGATTAGTCAAATGCAGGGTATT
The DNA here is from genome assembly GCA_932178445.1 of Andricus quercusramuli. Taxonomy (NCBI): domain Eukaryota; kingdom Metazoa; phylum Arthropoda; class Insecta; order Hymenoptera; family Cynipidae; genus Andricus; species Andricus quercusramuli. The sequence goes on along the minus strand of CAKNXH010056081.1, from coordinate 8,899 downwards.
GCCTCCTACTGACAAATATTTACCTGTTTTACCTGTCCGTATTCACGGTAAACTTATGTTTCCTCTGTGCAATACTTGTTGTAAATTACAACTACAACAAGATTGCCCGCATGTGAATAGTACAAGTGAGAAGGAACATGGGTTTCTGACGAGCTAAAAGTAGCGATTCAAGAGGCTTTTACAATTACCTCTATTTTTGAAATTTGGCAGTATGAAATTACTCAATATGACAAGATCACAAAAATGGGTGGTCTCTTTGTAGAATACATGAACCGATTTTTTAAACTAAAACATGAAGCCAGCGGATACCCTGCCTATTGCACTGATGAGGCATCGAAAAAGGCATTCATTCAAAACATATTAGAGTCTGAAGGTATAGCCCTAGATCCAGATAACATTAATAAGAATCCAGGATTGCGCTCGTTGGCTAAACTTTGTCTCAATTTATTTTGGGGGAAATTTGGCCAACGAGAAAATATGCCGAAGACAGAGATCATTCAGAGTCAGCAAGAGTTGCTGGAAATTGTTCAGAGTCCTGATAAAATTCTCAACAGTGTCTTGCCTGTAGACGATAATAATATTTATGCCTCATGGTTGTACAAAAGTGAAGCTGTGACGCCATCGCCTATTACTAATGTGGTTATAGCAGCTTACACGACAGCTCAGGCACGCTTGAAGTTATTCACTTACTTGAAGCAACTAGATCGTCGTGTCCTTTATTTTGACACGGATTCAGTTATTTTTGCCAGCACTAATGAGCCAAATAAGTATTTTCCAGATACAGGTTGCCTATTAGGTGATTTAACAGATGAGCTTGGAGTTTATGGTTCCAGTAGTTTTATAGAAAAATTTGTCTCAGGTGGTCCAAAATTTTATGCATATAAGGTGCGATCACCTGATGGTAAAAATCACACTGTTTGCAAAGTGAAAGGTATCAATTTAAACTATAAAAACTCCAAAATGATAAACTTTGACTCAATCTGTGATCTCGTTATTAAAAATACACATCCAATTAAATTAAAGTTTAGTAGCATCCGCAGAACACCTTATCGTCAGGTGATTACGAAACAGTAGGAAAAAACATGTCGCCCGGTATAAACTAAAAGACGATTAGTTGAAGGATATGACTCTCTACCATCTCTACCATTCCTACACACACTCACACCCAACTGATTTTGCATCTTTACAAAGAATAATTGTATGTTTATTTCGTATGACTTTTATTTTGAAATATATATTCTTCTGCTTGCTAATAGTGAGAACTTTTACTTTTTTGTTTCCAGTTGAACAATTTGGACTACTTGGGATGGATGACGAGATCACATTTTTCGAACAATGCGGACAGGATCATCACCCTGATTCATCGCTATTAACTGATTTTCACGACTGTTTTGGTGGAGGGGCTCAACCCTACACAGTCGAATTATCTGATATAAGTATATACTTATTTGAGGAGTGAAATAAAAAAAAATAAAAAAAATGAATTCAAATCTATTAATCATTTAGTTTAAAATTATAAAAATATTTTTAAAAGATAATTGAATAAAATGAAATTTACTTTGAAAACCAAAAGAAAATTGTCTACAAATTTCATTTATTATCCCAAAATGCATGAAAAATCCTTTCCTATTATTCTGTTATCAAAAACGGGAAAAAATCACTTGGTCCAACGCAATGGTCCAAAGCAATGGTCCAAAGCAATGGTCCAACAATGGTCCAACGCGGCGCGACGATGGTCGCACGCCATTGTAAGCTAATCTCAGGGCGTGTTGGAAGGGTCACGTCAAAAATAAGCTTGTTCATTGACGTCATGGAGAGCGGTCAGGGGAATCAGCTCAAAATCCCTGACCACGCGGACCGTATCAGATTGATCAATTTCTAGAAATTAAGAAAAGCATGCAATCGAAAATTCCTGCTCACAGAATAAAAATATCATATAAATAATAATAACTGATTTAATTTGAATCATTGTCAATTATGGACGCACGCTGGAAGAATCCATTCACATCGTTGGTATGTGGACCAACAGGTTGTGGTAAAACATTTTTTGTAAAAAAGTTTCACCGTGATCTAGATAGTGTGTGCGATACACATATTGAGCGTATCATTTTTTACCATTCCGAGTGGCAGACAGCATACAAGGAGTATGGAAAAACCATAGAATTTCGTGAAGGCTTACCACGATCTTCTGACTATTGCAATGACCCTAGAGCTAAACTTTTAATTATCGATGATTTAATGAGGGAATCTTCAAATAATACAATTGTAGATCTATTTACCAAGGGTAGTTATCATAAAAATCTCAGTGTCATCTTTATTTCTCAAAATATTTTTCATCAGGGTCATGGTCAGAGAGATAATTCTCTAAATGCAAACTATATTGTTGCTTCTAAAAATCCGCGAGATCGCGCCCAAATTCAGCATCTAGCTCGGCAAGTTTGCCCTGAAAACCGACGATTTTTACAAGAAGCTTGGGTGACCAAGCTAGAATCAGTCGCGAGAAGGGCGTCTTTAAGAAAGGTTACGAGTCAGGCTGGAGTGAAGAAATATTCCTAGTAAAACGAGTTCTAAATCGAATACAATCACCTTTTGTTTATGAGTTGAAAGATTTAGCAGGAGAAGAAATTGATAGACTTTTTTACGAACAAGAATTGGCCGGTGTAAAGAAATAAAGATATAGCTGGTGAGGAATTTAAGATTGAAAAAATATTACAGACTAAAGGCAAGGGAAACAAAAAACAATTTCTTGTCAAGTGGATAGGTTATCCTGACAAATTTAATTCGTGGATTCCAGCTTCAAATTTAAAAACGTTGTAAAAATGAATGCTGATCAATTTTACCTCATTTTACCAAGAAATAGTAGTATGAAATATTTTCCCGAGAATAGCACTTCCAATTTTATAACACAACTGCCACATGAGATTCGGTTGCAAGGACAGTGGGCAGTAGCGCTCACAGAAGTACAACTTCCTCGTATATTTCTTCATGTGGGACACGATGATTCATTTGGAAATCGTATTACCCTTATGAATACTGGGACTGACAGACATACAATGCCACAATTTGATGGTAAGATTGAAAATAGAAAAACCATTGAGAATGGTATTGACCTTCTTCACAAATATAAAGTTCCTGTTGCAGAAGATAAAATAAATGATGAAAATATGAGAGAAAAGTTGGAAGATTTCATAGAACTTATTGTCATTAAAGAACAGTTGGGAGATGAAGAAAAGCCTCTTATGCGGAAAAAACCCCTTGTAAATTTCTTTGAACGTGGTCTTTATACCGATATTGACTCTCTTTTAAACAATACGAACAGTCTTCCAGAATTGAATCAACATATTAAGTTTAAATATGACAAATTCAAAAGCAGCTACGTATGCATACAAAAACAGTGTGGAAAATCATGTCTGACGAATGATCAACATTTTTTGGTACTTAGTGATAAATTATCACGTATTCTAGGTTTTGCACCAGATAATCTACTTCCAATTGAGAATAATCAGTATACTGCTAGACATCCACCCAGTCTAGCTAGTGGTCTTCCGGATGAATTATTTGTTAACTGTAATATTTGTGAACCTCACGTTACTGGTGATGTGAAAGCACCACTTTTACGTACCGTTTCTGTAGATACAAGAAATTACTCTTTTGGCACAACACAAGTCAGTAATTTTTCATCACCTAACTACATACCAGTTCTCCTCACGAGGTTTTCTTCAATTGAAATTGATATAAGAGACCACGTTTGTTTGCCATTACCATTTGAGTTTGGGACGCTGACAGCTACACATCACTTTAAACGTATTGACTAGATAGAGATAGGAAAGAAAAAAATATTGAGTCAATACGATGAATATTACGCCTCACAAGTAGGTGGGGTAGCAGGGAAGGAATTCCCCAGATTTATATTGGTGCACCATATCAAAAGGTTATGGTATTGGAATCTTTCTCGGTGGTCTATTTCGGCGTGTTCTACCTTTCTTGACTAGAGGAGCTCGTGTAGTCGGAAAAGAAGCTCTTAGGGCTAGAATGAATGTTATAAATAATTTGGATGCTAATATTACACTTGAAAACTCGTTTAAGAATCGTTTTGGAGAATCTGGTCAGAATTTGAAACGACGTGCAATTGATAAAATGGAGAATATTATGAACGGTTCTGGTTATAAGAACATTCGGAAGAAGCGACTGGTTCAGTCGATTTCTAATCGCGGTGCACATAAGGTCGTGAGTCGAAATCCTATAAATAAGAGAAGAAAGAAAACCTCCAAAAAAATGAAAAAACGTGGTACGGTGAAAAGAAAGAAAGCTGCAAAGAATAAAAACAAAACCAAGATTACAAAAAAGTGTGCGAAGCGTAGAAATCTGAAATATCCTATCGATGATATATTTGGAAATCAATAGTGTATAAAATACGTATCCGAAAAACATATAATATTTTTTAGAATGTTGTTTCTACATTCTCATTATTGTAAGTGCTTAAAGTCAAAGTTATATCTATTTTCGATACCTCCTTCATAAACCTCGATAGAAAGCTCTCTATGGGTATACTATAAACCTGTTTCATCCCTCACCGACGACTCGCCTATAGAGTTTGTCGTTCCTGGTCATGGTGATGAATACATTGATTTGGCTCACACTATGTTAAGTCTTAGGGTGAAATTAATAACACCCCCTAGGGTTGTTGCAAATGCCGCACAGTTGGATAAAGTTGGTCCTGTAAACAATCTACTACATTCCTTATTCATTCAAGTGGATCTATATTTCAATCAAAAAGTAGTATCGCCGCCCAGTAATTCTTATGCTTATCGGGCATACATTGAAACTCTGCTTAACCCTTAGTTACCACACTGGGTCCAAAGGACCCAGGACCTTTTTGCGCCTTAATTTAAAATACCTAAATAAAAGAGAAGCCGGTTTGTAGCAACATTCGCCGATAGTTCAATAGTTTAACTACCCTTCAGGCCATTTAGCATGACGCTAGAGCCATTATTCAACTTTTGGCAACTATTCAAAAATGGGTCTAGGTCTTTTGGGCCCATGTGTGGTAAGTACGTTCGAAAATGATTTTTTGGAATTATTTTTTTTAAAGTATAGTAATTGGCATAGCTGCAATTTTGAAACGTGATCGACCAAATTCACAGCCACTAGAGCGAGTTGAATTCGACGTAGAGCGGCGATGTGATCTTTGTGGTCCAAAAAAAGACAGGAAGATAAAAACTTGCTATGCCTCTTGTAAATGCGCTACTTGCCAAGTTGTTGCTCTTTCATAATAATTTTATTCAGATTTTATGTAAATGTTCAAATGTAACAATGTTTTTAATAAAAATAATTTTTTAATAGCTAATACTATAGAGTATATTGTCGAAAACGCATATTTCATTGTTTCACTTTTTTTCGTAATTCATTCTTCAAAATAAATATCGTTTTTTAAAGATCCACTAAACTACTATTTTTTTTATTATAGCGGTACATTAGTAGAAGACTCCGCTAAATTTTTAGCTGTTAGTATTGAGAATTCAAAAAGTTAGAAATTTTTTAGTAACAATAGCCATTTAAATTTCCATGTAAATATATTTAATGGTTTATTTTTTATAACAATTTTTCTCGCCTGGGTCCTTAGGACCTATGTGTGGTAAGCGTGTTACTCCCGAGAAGTGTGGTAACTAAGGGTTAACTATGGTCCTGCTGCTAAAATCAGTCATCTGACTTCCTCTCGTTGGTATAATGACACACCTGGAAAAATGGATGATTTCGATAATAATGAGGGACTAACATCCCGACAAAAATATTGAAGTGCCAGTAAATCTATTGATCTTATTGGTCATCTGCACTGTGACGTTTTCAACCAAGAAGAATTTCTTATCAATGGTGTAGAATTGAGACTTCGTCTAGTACGCTCCAAAGATTTATTCTGTCTCATGGATAGCACCAATGGATGCAGTATAAATATTGAAGAGGCCTCACTAGTTGTACGAAGAGCAAAAATTAGTCCAGGTATTCTACTAGCTCATGCAAAAACTCTATCTCATGGTACTGCAATATACCGGACTACACGTGTCGAGGTAAAAGCTTTGACTCTGCACTCGGGCGTTCACGCTGAAACGCTTGATAATGTTATTCTCGGTCAAATGCCAAAGAGAATAATAATTGGATTTGTGGACAATGCTGCATTCAATGGAAGTGGAAACAAAAATCATTTCAATTTTCAAAATTATAAAATTAATCATCTCTCGCTTTATGTTGATGGCACTCAAATACCATCCAAACCACTACAGCCATCATTTGTGAATAAGAAGTTGTATGTCGAAGCTTATCACACATTATTCAGCGGTATTGGTATCCATTTCCTAAATGAAGGCAACAATATTGACAGAGAAAATTATCCTGCAGGAAACTGTCTGTTCGCCTTTGATCTTACACCTGATCTCTCAGCAAATTGTTACTCTCACTAGAATCTTGTAAAACATGGTAGTCTCAGAATTGAGGTGCGTATCGAGGACCCATTGACTAGCACTGTTAATTGTCTTGTATATGCGGAATATGATAATGTTCTGGAAATAGACTCATCCAGACAAATTATTCTCGACTTTAGTGCTTGAGTGGGGACAAAATCAATTGTACATGTGAGTCGTGCATTTCAGAGACAGTAGACTTCACGCTCCCTTCGTGAAAAGTTGGTTCTCTTTTCTGCATTTAAAAAACATATATGAAATCATGGTTGTCTACGTGATTGATATACAAAGCTTTCGAGACGATTCTGGTCGATTTATTCCTAAAGAAGTAGCTGTGGTTTCTCTGGATCGTTATTGTATTTCACATTGGCTTATTTCTCCACCATTTTCATTTACTGATCTTACGAACCAATCGGAACAACAAAATAACTGGCTTAGTTGTCATCATCATGGCATTAAATGGTTCGAAGGAGATGTCCCTATGAATTTCCTTCACGCCAATCTACGCGACATTGCTCAAACCGCCAAACTGATGTACACACGAGGACATGAGAAAGCCGAGTTATTACAGAAAATTACAAGTAGACAAGTCATCAATTTGGAGCAACTAAAATGCCCATCGTTTACAAAATTACCATTCACAGACGAGTTTTGTTTCCATCATGGTGTAAAAAAGGAAGCAATATTTATGTGTGCTCTTAATAATGCACTCAGACTAAAAAACTGGTTCGAAAAACAACAACAAGATAATCTACTGTCATTATCTTACAATAAAATACAAGGCTACTGTACTAGTACGCTCAGATCCCTACAGCCTATGGACAGAGCATTGCGGCCAATTCTGAAGGTTCGGATAAGGATACGGTAGACGTGATTAAAAAAACTACCTTACCATTATCATCTGAAAAGTATGAACAGCTTACAAATTCTACAAGTACTTCGACTCCCAAGAGCTCAGACGGTCGGCGTATTCCCTGCAGATCAGATTCCTAAACGTTGGGCAAGACCATCTGCAATGGTAGCTAATTTTGATGAACAATCCAAACCTGGAACTCACTGAATCGCCCTCTACGTTGGTGATGATGGAAGAGGTACCTACTTTGACAGCTACGGGTTACCGCCTCTTATACCTAAACATCTTCTTCGTTCAAGGGGTCTACAGGTCGAACACAACGAGACTACAAGCTGCGACTTCGAATTTTTGTGGGCAATATTGCATTATGTTTCTCCATTGTATGTGTAATGGTTATTCTCTGTCTGATTTCGCTAATTCTTTACAAATAATTTAGAAAAAAAAGATTTTCTTGCGCATACGTGGTGGTAAATATTGTAAATGTACAGATCTTGCATCATGTACGCAAACGTCAACGGCTGAATTAACAACTCTTTCCTTATTCTAAAAATATGTAATCCATGTTTTTCCTTAACATTATATAAATCAATAAATTGAAATTATGTAAAATGTTACCCCTTTTTTATTCACAGACCTTTCATACACGTAGTCAGTAAGAATAACTTTAAATGCACACAACTATTCGAAAAAATTCGAATATCTACAAATTTCGTCTATTTTTTCTTTAAATCATAATAGTAATGAATATAAATAACGCAGGCCAACACATTTCCACACACACAGGCCGGACCTAGTGTACCCGAAAGAATTTGATGCGCTGAATCCGAATCTGAACTCAGAATTGCTCCATCACCCTAGGTTTCCGAGATATCCTAACCTAAAAGTGCAAAAAACACGGTTTTTTGCTACCTTTGAGCTTCGCTCAAATTGAGAATTTTTATTATATTGCAAATTTACGTCCAGATGGCACTTTACACGTGTAGCAATCAAAAATTCAAAATAGCGGATATAGTTTATTATAGTTTGTTATTTTAGTTTATTATTTTTTTTTGTTTTTTTTATAGTATATTTTTTTTATAGTTTGCTTATTATAATTATAAACAGCAAGCTATCAAGTACCGCATAACATGATATAAAACATGGATCGAACTCACATTTAATGTGTGCTGATTCTAAAGAATCTTAAGGATAACTTTGTCAGAAAATAACCTCAAATACTTATGCAAAACCATATGTCGCAATATATTTTTACAATTGCGATAATCAGACCTAATATGCTATGCTGACAACATACTATCCATGACAGGTTAACCCCAAACGCTAAAGAAAGTTTATAAATCAAGAAAACAATAACCTGCAAGCCTCGAACCCCAGGAAGTCTTTTTAGCAGGTGTTTGTCTCCAGGGGCTATTCTCTCTCCGACAGTCCTTTTCAGAATAGAGTTGGCGCGAAATCTTTTCTGGTGTTTTTCTCCAGCGGCAATTCTTTCTCCGACAGTCCTTTTCAGAATAGTTGGCGAGTCTTTTTACCAGGTGTTTGTCTCCAGCGGCTGTTCTCTCTCCGACAGTCTTTTTCAGAATGGTTGGCAAGT